>OMKR01102395.1:0-11589 GCA_900302355.1 Cyttopsis rosea
AATTGGGGCGTAGGCAGGATGCAAAATTTTCTGGAAATGTCAGTTAACAAAATAAATGCACATGTCCATATCTCCTCATTGTAGCAAATTAATCACAAAATGAAGGTCTAAACAATATTTAAAGAATATCACAGTCAGACTCGTTATTCAGCGTAATTTAAACCCACTGCGCCAGTTCCAGGTGCAAGTGCCTAAGCCTTCCAAAATCATCCCAACCGTCTGTGATTAAGCTGCAGGGAAAACTGGGAATGGACGAGACCTCCACCCACCATCACCCAATCTGTGATGCGGCCGTGCGGTTTGAATTCCAACCACTCAGAATTGTTAAGGGGGCCGTTTCTGCGAAGGAGGGGCAATCTGTTATACCGCATTAGCGCTGTTGCATGGACAGCAGCGATCAATGCTGATCACCATGGCTTATACAGTAAGTACTGCTATAAACCTGCTATAAAATCCCTGGTTTCTCACCCGGAGAAACTGGGGAATCTAAGATTGTTTTCAGAGAATTGTCGATTCTTTTTATTTTGTTGAGAGGCTTGATTAAATACATTCTTAGCCTTCTCGATCATAAGAGACACAAAAGTGACTACTACAGCTCTGCCACAAGTTCAACCTTTTATGCCTTTTTCCCGTTCTTGCTAGTCCAAATTTGCGGAACAATTCTGCGGAACAATACAACATGACGTTGCCCCACGTGCGCAGACCTTTTTGACAACTCATTTGCCTAATGTCCACTGTGTGTCGGAGAAAAGGTGACATCTTCTGATTTAATCCATGCCAAAAGCCCCGTGGCCAACTGACCCCCACTCCCCAAAAAAAAGAAAAAAACAATTTTGCTAGCCCCCTACGCTCGGCCTATTCTGACAGTGTTAATCCCTGACAACTCCCGCTGTGCCGTCACAGTGTCCCTAGGCAGGATGGGCCCTGGTTGTTGTTGACCTCAGACGTCGGAGAGTCGGTTTTATTTTTTGTATTCCCCAGGGGTCTATCTACTCCGTCTAATCTCAACACTAAGTGGATTCATTGGGCAGCATTCCTGTTTATTTCCAGAGTCACATGTTCACGTGTGTGTGTGTAGCGCGGTGTATGTCAACATGTGGGAGTTGACAGGCGGAGCAGAGGAGCAAACAAATGCCTGATGGGTATTATGCAAATGAGGACAGCTGTTTGCTCCGACTACTCTCCTCTGGTTGCAAAACGAAAAGGGACAAAGCCTGCCACTTCTATTTCCTTCATCCTCTAATATACTGATCTGCCGAGTTACAGAAGCACGCAGGTCGGCCAAGCCACAGCTTTCAGAAGTGTTTGTAGACCTCTGCCGAGTCTGTCGTTCTGAAATGCAGAATCAGTCAATTAGTCAGAACTAAACAGCTCCTTTTGTTCTATGTTGTTGGTTTCATGTGCGACAAAGAGAATCTTCCATTGTCTTTCCAAGACTTTCTCTCTCTCGCTCTCTCTCACCCCACATCTACTTCTCTCCTTGTCTCTGCGTCCCCCCTGATCTCACCCTCTTTCCGTCTTTGCCCTCTCAACCACTCCCATCGTCCTCTTCCTCTCCCTCTTTTAATCACACCCTCCCAGGTATCCCGAGCCCAACTGGTCAAACCTCTGTTTAATGCGCGGAGTGTTTCGTAACAGACCTCCTTCAGTGTTGGCTCTCCACGGAGAAAACACTGAAGCTAAAAAACAAAACAAACCTTAGGGCACGATGTTCAGTGTTTTCGCCCTTTGTTTGGGTCCGAATTTAAAGTTAACTCCACACCCATGTCCTCAATAGTGTTCCCCGGAGAACCAGTCCAAACAGAAAGTACATCATGTTCAACGTTTGGTCAGTGGAGAGTGCACCTAGCTCACCTACAAGCCAAAGTAAAAAAAGATATAGAACAGCCAAACAGTCAAATAATCAGAACTTCTTTTTATTAGTATAACACACTCTCCAGCTATCACTATAGCCCTGCTCTCAGTTTACACATTTTTTCTTAACATACACCCTGAAGTTCTCTGCATTTAATCCATTTTAGGAGCAGTGAGCAACCATAGTCTAGCATCAGGAGACCAACTCCAGTTCTGGAGCTGGTGCTTTGGTCAAGGGCAATGGCAGGTGTATTTGTATGTCTATTGTTTTCAATGCAAACACGTCTTGTGGTGTAGGAGGAAACCAACATGAACACTGAGAGAGCTGGAAAATTCCACTCAGGATAGCCCCACAGTCACCCAAAACCAGCCCCAGTAGAGTTTGAGGACAGGAGCATCTTGACATGAGACGAGAGCGTCAACCACTTACAGGGAGCCACCTGTATAGATTCACTATACTTGCATTTATTAGCTACGCCCGCCATTGCCAATGCATCGCCTCACAAATGTTACAAGTTACATTAAGTTCAATATCGTCATGTCTAGTGGTATATACAGCATCTACCCACCTCTCTAAATGACTGACTGTCTCTCCACCTACAGGGATAGCGACTGATATGTCTCAGTGTCCAGTGATTTTTATATCTACAGCCAATAAAATTGTAATAACGTGCGTGTGTGCGTTTAAACTCAGCCGAGGCCTGTGGGGCATGTGACCAAAATAGTCTAAGAATTACCAAACCGCATTTGTCTGATAGGAGGTCGTGTTTTGAGCCCAAATGCTGCAAGGTCTGCGCTCTCATCTCCTTACTTGCCGGCTAGACACAAAGCGATTAGGGAGCGAATGCTACAGAGCACACTTTTGGAGCCGTTAAATGATTGCTAAGCTATCGGCCTATGTGATGGCCGTGATTGGGAAGCAAACGACCGGAGTTGAGAGGTTGGAAATGACACGTGTGTTAAGAGTTTTATATAGTCTTGACTTGAGGTGTTTCATGTTTGAGCATTTCATTTTCATATGAGTTTGCTTTGAAGGTGGTCTGACTTTGATTGATCCTTGGATTCTACATTATAGTGGTGTGTGTGTGTGAGTGTGTGTGTGTGTGTGTGTGTGTGTGTGTACATGTGTGGATGTGGACATGCCTGGAAGGGGGCATTTCTGAGAAATCACAGAACACCCATCTCTCAGGATACCACGGCACCACCGGGCACGTCCACTTTGGTTTCATATTCAGATCAACAATAACAAAGGCCCTGTTTACACCTGGCATTAACATGCATCTTGGGTGATCCGATACCAAGTGGACAGCTCTAAGTACGACTGTTTACACCTGGAAAAATGTATGGAGTTTTTTTTTCTCTCCTCCAGACAGCGGTGAGCCGTGCGTGGTTTTCCTGTGTTTCCTGTGTTCCTGTGTCCTGCAACTTCTCAAATACCAAGCTGGGACCCAATGTCCTTGGGTCACACACTGTTAGCCCACTATCAACATTGACAGATGCTGCGTCAGTGCATGGAGCTTTCCCCAGTCCTGTTTTGATGAGCAACAGGCCAAATACTCTACTCACTCTGCTAACTTATCGAATTTGATATGTATTCCTCATCACTCAAAATCAGTTACAGGCCCTGTTTTTAACACTTCAAAGTTAGCTTTACCAAATGTTAGTGTGGTGTGGGGTGGTGTGATTTAAGCAGCCACACCTGTCTTAGGTCTAGTAAATTGGGCCCAGGATCGATCAGGGATGGATGTGCACCTGTTCATCAGAGCAATCGATGAGCACAGGTTAAAATCATCCATCCCCACACATACATTGTGTGGGGGCTGGGCTCTCTCATGACAAGAATCCATCTGCTCCCGGCTTGTTACATCTTGCCACTCCAATAAACTGGTGTGTTTTGACCATCATTGCCTGTGTCTCTGTGGCATGTGGCAGGCGGAACTGCCACACTGGCGCCCAAAGTGAGACTCTTGGCATTGGGATGGGACACAGAAGGCTCACCCAAAGATGCACTGTAGCCACCAGCAGCCCTCTGGCAGCAACAGCACCCAGCGAATGGCCAGCGGAGGACAGAGGGAGAAGCAGCTGCAGCAGCCACCACGGGTAACCACATGCAGCTAGCTACTCCTCCACGCAGCCACCGCCAGGACCATCAGCAGCCCAGCAACCAGGCCACCCCTCCAAGCAGCCCTCGCAACAGCCAAGCCCAGCTTCACCTCCACCAGCCAGCACAGCAGCCCAAGGCCCCACGCTCCAGAAGGGAGGAGAGGGTAGTCTGTCTTGTCGCCCTGGGGGAGGGTTGCCTCCTGGACCGTGCTGTTCCGGGGTTTCAAGTCTCCTGGAAAGGGGGCTGGTTTTGTTTTCATTGGACACTTGTTTGTTTAATGTATGGTAACCTTGTTTCAGAGTCCGTCGTTTGTTAAGGTATGGGAACTCTGTTTCAGAGCATTTTATTGTATTGTTTTCTCTTTTTTTCTCTGCTTGGTTGGGGGGGTAGGCTTCAGTGAGGGATTCTCCCTGGCCTCAGTTTGGTGTTGGGGGTATGTGGTGTGAGGGTGGTGTCATTTAAGCAGCCACACCTGTTTTGGGTCTAGTTAATTTGGCCCAGGATCAGGGGTGGCTGTGCACCTGTTGCTCATCAGAGCAATCGATGAGCACAAATCACCCATCCCCACACATACACATACATCTTCGCCTATGTCTCTGTGTCGGTGAGCCCCTGTGTGGCAGGCGGAAATGCCACAGTTTTATTTAATTTTTAATTAATGATCTTCTTGTTGACTACAAACTTGATTTTATTCTTTTAACAGAAACTTGTTTAGATGAAAATAGCAAAGCAACACTTATTGAAGCATGTCCTCCAAATTATATATTCTATCAGTCAGTGAGGCAGGGCAGACGAGGGGGTGGAATAGCCACCATCTACTCAGATCAGTTCAACTGTGCCAAGATCAACCTGTGAGAGTTTTCTTCTTTTGAATATCTGGCCTTTGTCCTTAAGACTGAAACTTCAGTTCTTATTTTAACACTCTATCGGCCATTCCTCCAAGAATTCTATGAATTGGTAGAAAAATATGGAATGGTGATCTAAACATCCATATAAACAACAAGGCTGATCCTAAGGCCATGGAATTCATCAACCTACTGGACAGTTTGGAACTAATGCAACATGTCACTGAGGCTCCACATGGTAACACACTTGACCTGGTTGAGATGAGAGGGTTAAACATTACAGTGTCTAAAATCAATGTTTCTGACCACTATTGTATATTCTTTGATGCTCATTTGATTGTAACCAGGAACCTTAAAAAAGAGGTTAAGTGGTAAATCATCACCATGGATAAATAGCTCTGTCCGGAAGCTCAAGAGATCATGTAGAGCAGCTGAAAGGAAATGGTCTGGGAGATCTGGAAAATATTCTCTAACATTATTACAGAGAGTGGGAGTAACCCTAGAATACTGTTTTCCACCAATGACCAACTGCTTAATCCTGACCCTGTTCCTGACATTCCTGCCAAGCATCTGTCACAAAATGTGAGGAATTTCCTATGTTCTTTAAAAGCAAAAGTCAAACCTATAAAAGGAAAGCATCCATGAGGACCTTAAATACTATTTCTGTTGCAGAACTCTGTAGGATTGTAATAGAGATTAAATCTTCCACTTGCTCTTTTGATCCTGTCCCTACTATATTAAAAAAAAAAAAAAGGTTTTCAATAGTGTCTCAAGCTCTGCTCTGAAAATCATTAATACATCACTTGAGACTTGGGTTTTTCCTGATGCTTTTAGAACTGCTGTTGTGAAACCACTGTTGCAGAAACCATACTTGGACTGTGGGGTCCTAGGTAACTACAGGCCCATATCAAACCTTCCTTTTATATGTAAGGTACTTGAGAAAGTTAGTCTGTAATCAAATTTACAGCTTTGTAAATAAAAACATTTTGGAGAAATTTCAGTCAGGTTTAAGAGCCAATCACAGCACAGAAACTGTTCTCACCAAAATAATCAATGATTTAAAACTTAGTGCTGATGTCAACAGGGTTTCAATTCTTGTTCTTTTGGCTTGAGCGCAGCATTTGACACCATTGATCACAATATTCTCATAGATCGTCTGGAGAACTGGGTTGGTCTGTCTGGTTCAAAACTTACATCACAGGGAGAAAGTTTTTCATCAGTCTTGGAGATCATGTATCAGAGAAAGATGATATAAATTCTGGTGTTGCAGAAGGGAGCTGCCTTGGGCCCTTACTTTTCTCACGTTACATGCATCCATTAGGTGATATTATCAGAGAACATAATGTAAATTTCCATAATAATGCTGATGATACACAACTGTATTATCTCTATTGAGCCAAATCTTGCAGATGCTGAAAGTGCTCTCACTATTTTTCCTGAATACCTGCGTCAAAGTAACAGGTCTGGGTGTTATTCTAGATTCTGATTAAAATTTTTATTTTCTAGAGTATTTGTATGTCATTGCATCTAAGATAGAGTTGATCTGCAAGTGGAGTTCAAATTCTCGACCTGCAATGCCGCTCTTTATTCATTCTTTAATCAACAAATAGTGCCTGCAATATCTCTGTCCTGGGCACAACCTGTGGGATGATAAGAGCACATATTTTCTGTTATACAGGTGCAGCTCAAAAAATTTGAATATCGTGATTTGTCATTTCAGAATGTGAAAATTGTATATATTCTAGACTCATTACATGTAAACCAGAGTATTTCGAGCATTTCTTTATTTTAATTTTGATAATTATGGCTCACAGCTCATGAAAACCCAAAATCCAGTATCTCAAAATATTAGAATATTTCAAAAGATCAATAAAAAAAAGGATTTATAATACAGAAATATTGAACCTCTGAAAAGTATGTTCTGTTATGCACTCAATACGTGGTTGGGGCTCCCTTTGCATGAATTACTGCATCAATGCGGCGTGGCATTGAGGCGATCAGCCTGTGGCACTGCTGAGGGGATATGAAAGCCCAGGCTGCTTTGATAGCGGCCTTCAGCTCGTCTTTATTGTTGGGTCTGGTGTATCTCATCTTCCTCTTGACAATACCCCATAGATTCTCTATGTGGTTCAGGTCAGGCGAGTTGGCTGGCCAATCAAGCTCAGTAATACCATTGTCAGTAAACCATTTACAAGTAGTTTTGGCAGTGTGGGCAGATGCCAAGTCCTGCTAGAAAAGGAAAGCAGCATCTCCATAAAGCTTGTCAGCAGACGGAAGCATGAAGTGCTCCAAAATCTCCTGGTAGACGGCTGCATTGACTTTGGACTTATATAATAAGACACAGTGGACCAACACCAGCAGATGACATGGTACCCAAATCATCACTGACTGTGGAAACTTCACACTGGACTTCAAGCAACTTGGATTCTGTACCTCTCCATCTTCCTCCAGACTCTGGCACCTTGATTTCCAAATGAAATGCAAAATTTACTTTCATCTGAAAAGAGGACTTTGGACCACCGAGCAACAGTCCAGTTATTTTTCTCCTTAGCCCAGGTAAGACGTTGTCTCTGGTTCAGGAGTGGCTTGACACTAGGAGTGCGACACTTGTAGCCCATTTCCTGGACACGTCTGTGCATGGTGGCTCTTGATGCACTGACTCCAGCCTCAGTCCACTCCTTGTGAAGCTCCCTCACGTTCTTGAATTGGCTTTGCTTGACAATCCTCTCAAGGCTGCAGTCATCCCTGTTGCTTGTGCACCTTTTCATGAGCTGTGAGCTGTAATTATCAAAATTAAAATAAAGAAATGCTCAAAATACTTTACAGGTAATGAGTCTAGAATATATACAATTTTCACTTTCTGTAATGACTGACAAAAAATACTGAACTTTTTCACAATATTCTAATTTTTTGAGCTGCACCTGGAACAAGACCGCACCAATCCCCCTCTTTGGAGCACGATCTGACCATGTTTCGATCGATAAACAACTCATCATCATTACTTCTCCAGGAGGGTGAGAATCACCATGGGTGAGACAAATAAACAGAGAAACAAACAAACATCAAAATGTACATGGAAAAATATAAACGGAAGTAAAGGAGAGAAACAGACAAGGATGTAATCAAGAGGGTGTTCGGGGGTGCGAAGGACTTGTCCCAATTAGTTCTGGTGTATGAGGTCAGAAATATATCGTAGCACCACCAACAGCGGAAAAGGCCCTGCAGCCGTGTTGACACTCCATTGACCGCAAGAATGCTCCGAGCACCATGCCCTGCAGCCACAGAGGACCCCCCAACCTCCAGAGAAGCTGAGAGCCCACGGAACAACAACCGCATGACCCAGAGGAGCATGAACCAGTCCCAGAGAGCGCGAGGTGACTGCGCACCCCTGAAGCGCACACATACAACCCACTCCCATGTGCAGGCACCGTGGGCGCCAGGCACAGACCACAGGCCCGGAGCTGGGTCCCAACAGATCAACACCCTGCCAGAACCGCCCGCATTGCGAGCCGGGGGGGCCCCCACGCCAACCAGCACCCCGCGCAAAGGGGAGGACCGCCACACTGTAACCGGCGAGATGAATCCTAGGCCTATTGTGTGGTGTATGTACTGAGTTGAGTTCCAGCACTGGGATAGGCGAAGCACAACCAGATCAACGCAGGGGAGCAGCAGCGGGCACCGCGCGACCAGCCACGGGCGCAGATATTGATACGTGATATTGGTCCAGAATGTTTGGATAGGTGGGCAGAGCCAGATGGCATGAAAGTAGTCATCTCTGGTATTGAGGGAACAATGAGAGCAAGTGTGTCTTTGTCCAGGAATCCCATTTCGAACATTTTGTGTTGGGTGATATGTGCTCTGTGCAAAATCTTATACTGTTTAGGTTGCATTTTGGAATTGCTGGTCATAGAGAACATGAAGTTTCCAAAAGCTGATAGCATGGTTAGTAAAGACAAAGTGTCATCTGTTTGGTATATTCTGGAAAAGGGATTTATAAAATTGCCTATATGAGTAAGATGCTCAATCATCGAAGGTGGTTGGAGGGTGTTATTCGTTAATTAAACTTTTACTTTTAGAGACTGCTGCAGTTGAAGGTATTGCAGGAAACCGTGACCACCGATATCATACCTTTGGGTTAGGGTTGGGAAAGATAGAAGGGAATTGTCTTCAAAAATGTGTTCCAGATGAGTAATTCCTTGTCATTTCCAAGACCTGAAAAATATTGGTTTGTTTTTAACCAGAAAATCTGGGTTGGAGTGAATTTGTTTGTAGATGGAGTGTAATCGCTGAGTTTGTTGAATTTCCACCAGGCTGACAGAGTCGTTGCGATAAATGGGTTTTTAAAGCAATTATGTTTCTTTATAGATCTAGTAAGGAATGGGAGATATTGATAATTCCTGACATTCTGATTGTTCAATATCTCGCCATCCATGGTCAATTTTTTTGCTCTGGTTGTAATCATATAAATTGAAGATCTGAAGTTTGGGGCTGCTAGACCTCCACAGTCTTTACACACAATTTATTGGCACAATTTAGAAGAGTGAAGAGAGAAGAAGAGTTTAAAAACGTTGAGAGGTAAGATGGAGGTAAGCAATGTAGAAACGTGTTTAAAATAGTTTGCAAGAATCTGTCAGTACCAGGGGAAGCTTGGCAACGTTGGTGTGGAAAAGAAAAGTGTAGGAGCTAATATCGACCCCTCAGGCAGACGTGCCGCCACTCACGTACGCGTAGAGCAGGAAGGGTTTTGGAACGCATCGGTCAAGAGGAACGTGTTTAAAATAGTTCGCAAAAATCTGTCGGCACCAGGGGAAGCTGGGCAACGTTGGTCCGGCAAAGGTATTTTAATTTAATCACATGGGTTCATTTTATTTTATTTTATTATTTTCATTTTATTTTGTGCATTTTGGGTGTCATGATAGCATTCTTACCCTGTTTTAAATTTATTTCATTCTTTTAATTATTTTATTACTCTACTTTCTAAATGCATTTTGCTTTGCTTGCTTCACTGTTATTGTCGCTATCTGAAGCTATCTTTAATGTGAAGCACCTTGAGTTACATGTTGTGTATGAAAGGTGCTATACAAATAAAGGTTATTATTATTATTATTATAATAATTGATATTATTATTATTATTGCCGCAATCTTGATGCGAGTGTACACTACATTTTTGAATGTACTCGTCGCTTCTGTGTTAGATCACTGGCTCGAACCCCCAAGACGTGATCAGGAAAGCCTCGCCTCTACCTGTGCTGCAGCCTGCAGCCCATGCTCTGAACCCGGGTGCGCACCATTCTGGTTCTAGCCCTACCAGCGCTAATGGAAAAGCGGCAATAATTATCTGTTTCCAAGCATCCACAGTCTCATGTTCTAGTGCTGTGCACATTGGACTGTGTGTGTGTGTGTGTGTGCGCGTGCATGTGTGTGCGGCCAGAGTAAGACTAAAGTAAGTAAAACTGTAATAATCATTAGGAGGAGATCAATGGTTTTAACTTCCCATACGAGACTCACTGTATTTACTGTTAGGAAAGGATCTAACATTCACACACACGCACACGCACACACACACACACACACACACACACACACACACACACACACACACACACACACACACACACACAGACTTAAGAATTCAAGGTTCTGATCAATAATACTATAGTGCTAACAGAAAGCTTCCACAGCAGTTTAGTAAAGACTTATTGCAGTGGGTGAGAGTGGACACACACACTCACACACACACATATACACACACACAATTGTCATAATTTAAAGTGCAGTATTCCGCTCACTACAATAACTACACATTTAAAACACATTCATAATTCTTCAATCAATATCACAACAGTTACATGGAACATTCATTGCAGCATTCTGGATTTATTCCTTATGTCATTTGTCTATTGCACTGGTAGGAAAACTACCATTACCACGGCTCATATTTAATAGGGCAGTTTAATGTTGTTTAAAGGAAAAGACATGGCTAAAATTACACTTAAACTGATTAAAATAACCAGCACCAGGGGACAGTAAATAAATACAAATAGACATTAGATACTACTACTACAGTCGTATGTTATCAAAGGCCCCGTTTCGTTTCTGTGCGACTTACATAAGACTGCAGCGCTACACTGAGAGGAATCGCAACTCGAATCTCAAATCCACAAATCAAAGGCAGGTTGAAGTCCAGTGTCAGTTTTAAAGAGAGGACCAAAGGAAACCTCTATGTCTCACTTCTATGATTTTCTTTCTTCGTTTGGCTGGTTCATCTCTACCATCTGTGCAGTGTGTCAGTCTACACGGGGTAAAGGCTTTTGTTGGCATGTTTACATCACGTTCACAATCAGTGGGTGTGAATAAACCCGTCTTTCTTGTAGGAAGACGGGGAAATACCAGCGTAGTGAATGAGATTTTACAACCTGGTTCATTAAAAGTTTTAGGAATTTAAAATATTCTACTCTTACTGCTACTGTCTCTTGTCATCCTGGGATCAGCAATGATATGCTGCAAAATTTGTATTGGCAAATAGGATATCCTGGCCTACAGACCCCATTTGCATTAGCACCCCGGTCGACACTCATAGCGGGTCTACCAGCGAGTCAATTCACCTTCTTAATTACCCACTTAAAGATGTTATAATGCTGAGCACGGAAGTGGTACCTAGCCAAATACTGGGGCAGGGCACCAGAGATCTGATGTGGGCCCTCATCAACAAGACCTGCCTTGAAATTATGTAATAACTCTGTATTTTGTAATAACTTGTAATAACCAAATTGTAAAAGATTTGA
>OMKR01102396.1:0-17995 GCA_900302355.1 Cyttopsis rosea
TTCCCCTCTCTTTCTCCCCCCCCCCCCCCCTTTGATTTGCAGATTACACAATAAAAAGAGAGGATTATGACATAACACGCTGATTTACTCTCTCAAATGTAAATCTCCAGATCACCCCCGGCCCTCAGCACCTTTTTCCCCGTCCCAGAGACTCTGTCTAGTTGAGCGATAATGGAAAGGAAAGCCGGCACAGAGATCCGGTTCACTCTGCCTTAAATGGAATTTCGTTGTGTCGAGTGCTGATCGGGAGAACAAGTTTTCACTTCAGCTTCCTGTCACATGGCATTTGAAGTAGCCAAATGTGCCATATAACTGATTATTTTCCAATTGTCTGCCTTCAAGCATACTATTTGAATTATTAAAATACAGAAGCTATTACTGTTTTGTTGTTTTAAATGGATCATCCACTTCTGCATGCTAACTGTGTTAGCTCAATGAATGGCTGGAGATGGGATCAACTAGTCTAGCTCCTGTGAAGTTAGGACAATACACCTTCCAGCCTCTCAAAAAGCTGAGTTTTTTACGTTTTTTAACACCCACAGAAAAGGTTGTGCACCCACTGGAAAAATGCAGAGGGAGAGGGAGCGATCGGGGCGCAATTTGTGCCCACAATCTCCACACGTCCCCGTACCCAGTTCCTTCAAATAAAACAACTAAAAACAGTGTCTTTATTTTAGATGTAGAGTAGTTAGTCAGAGTAGTTATAGAAAAGCCTCACCCTCGTTGATGTTGTTTGGCGGTACGGTTCTCTGCTGAGGCTGTGTCTGTATCTCGACAGCTTGTCTTGCATGTACAGGCACATGTAAAACTTGTTGCCATGGTCAACCCTGATTTGGTCCCATAGCCAATTACCACAGATCTGAAAAAAAATAAAAATAATAATAATAATGTTATTAAATGTGGTATGTGGTTACATTGTGGTTGCATTAACAAATCCTAGAGAAGTGCATAACATTCAGTGAATATACAAAGTACAAAGTACATAGCACATGAATAGATCAGTACAGTTCCGATATGTTGACCACTGTGAATGGTCATGTAAAATAATATTAGTTTTCCCTGCTGGATATTTTGTTAATTTTCTCACCTGTAAACTTCCTCATGAATGACAAGGTTGTTTTTGATTGGCATGGTGGATTCAGCCACCATTTTGCTGCTCTAACCATCAACCGCCATGTGTCACTCCGAACATCCCAAGCTTCTCATTCTGATCAAGGTGAAGTTTATGGCCCATATATTGAGCATGGTAAGGGATGGGGTTTAGGTTACAAGCGCCCTAAAGAAGTGGGGGAAATGATCAGTGCAGGCCTGTAGTGCATCTTGAGTAGGCCACATTATTCGACATAATCACGTTTCTCAACCATGCTCCTGGAGCCTTCTTCTTCTTCTTCTTTATGATTTGTATCCTTGGTGTTACATTACTGCCATCTTCTGGAGTTAGTTAACTCCTATAGTGTCCGGTTTGTCATATTTTTCTTATCAATCCTGTTCTCTTATGAAAGCTGACCAGACACTTCCTGCTTTGTCGACTTCCACCACACTCTAGTATGCCCTTTAACCCCACTTCTGTTAGTCCTGATCTTTCCAGTCCCTCCATCATATCCTTTCTTTCTGAAGTATATTTCCTGTTATACTGTTTCTGATACCTGACAATGTTCACATAGTCCAGTTGGATGCTTCCCTATAATGTGGAGAGTCCCGTTCAGGTTACTATGTCCTATTCTTAGTCTGGTCATGACTACTGTACCTCCTCTTTTCTATTTCCTCCCCTGTTTCTCTCAATACCCACTCTATTTTTTTAATTGCATGTAGGTGTCTTCCTCTTATCTACTCCCCAGTGCTGTTGCCACTCTTAATTGATTTTCTTCCATGCAATACCCTCTCCCTCTGATTTTGAAAGTTTAATTGTGGTGTCTATGTTTTCTTATTTAGCAGCTTGCTTGGCCAGTTTGTCCACTCTCTCATTACCCATAATGCCCATGTGTGCAGAAACCCAAATGAGTGTAACCACAGTGACTTGCCTTGGGTATGTGTATGTATTATTATTTTAAATCGTAGGTCTTGGCTTAAGCTTAAGCTGTAGAGACCTGACGCTGAGACACTACAGATCAGAGCTCTGTAGGTTTGGCTTGTTCAACCCCACTCTAAAACCATGGCATACCGTATACCTCAACTGTATAGTTTGATGTCTATTTGCATATTGTGACTCTGTGGCTAGGAACTGCCACTGCAGAACCAGTGTTGGCTGTTTTTGGATATTTTGATCCATCCGTAAATACCTGTACATACTCTGTGTATTTACTTTCTGTATAACTATAGCGCTCATTTACTATGCTCCTGGAGCCCTCCTGTTCTGCATATTTTAAATCTCTCCCTACTCCAACACCCCTGATTCAAATGATAGGCTGGTTATCAACCCCTGCAGCTTATTGATAACAAGCCCATCATTTGAATCAGGGGTGTTGGAGCAGAAAGGCATCTAAAATATGCAGGGCAGGACCAGGGTTGAGAAACTAGGCACTAGCCCTAGATATTTTCTTTAGAAGGCTAGTGTTTCCAATCCTGGAGTACCCCTGCCCTGCATGTTTTCCATCTGTCCCTCGTTAAGTTAAATTAAGAAGCCTACAGTACCTATCTAATGATTTTGATCAATTACACAGGACGGGTGGTAAACATTGAGGGCACGGATAGGTACTCTGTCCTTTTATGCATGCTGGTTATATTATAAATTTTTTATGTCCTACTATAGAGCTTTTGAAGCTGGCATCACGTTGCTGGAGCTAGCCGCCATATGTGGGGGATCACTCGCATTGACTGTGAATGTCGGTCGGCATTTTAAGAGTTAAAAGGCAGCTTGGAAGTCTTGTCAGGTGAACAACTGCCACAGAAAATCTTGTAAACCATCTTGTGTGAAACCTCAACCCTTCTTTTTCTCCCTTCCTTTCTAAACTTTTGTACATTCCATATATTTGAGATATTTCTCTATGTAATTGAATGGAAGTGATCCTCCAAAAATGGCAACCGGAATCCATAGCAACCCATAGCAACCATCAAACTTCCCGAGCCCTATAAGTTTCATGCATAAGATATAGAATATTTCAAAGAGTGATCAACAACTTGTTTAGCCTATTTAAGGTTTCATTGAATCCTTGGGCCTACCTGACATTGCAATTCATGAATCTATCTTAGGATTTCCCAGACTCAACATTCTCCTGCATGCACCCCCAATGAAGACAGGTAGCCAATCATAAAGTTGTGGCCATATGATGGGCCCGTTAAGACTCATATAACACCATTCACTAACAATGTTTGAGGGGTAACAAGATATAAAACGTCAGTGACCAATGTAGGCTATCATCACTGGCTTTTTCTGGCCCAAAGTAGGCTGGAATTTCACTGGCCCAGCAGCTGAATAATAAAACAACATCCCCCCTATGGGGTGCGAACTGTCGGTGCTCGCAACAGCTGACATATGAGTTCATCATGAAGCAACATAGACTGCTACTTTTGTAATTTCATAATGTAGGCTACGTCTATATATTAATATCATGTTTTTATTTTGTTAGGAGGGTTCACAATTGTCTAATTAACGGCACTAGCTAGTGACCCAGCTATCAAAACAATGGAGAAAACATTAACTAGCTAGCTTATTAGCTACAGTAGCAAACATCAATTCTTATTTTCATGGCATTATACACTAATTAATACATACTTATGAATATTATATTCCATTTCTGCCAAGTCTGTTCCGCTAGATGCCACAAATTCTACACACTGCACCTTTAAATGACAAAATCGAACACAACAAATATCCCATTTTCTCATGTTCTATTTTTAACTTCAGAACAAAATCGAAACAACGAAAAACAGCTCGTTATTGGTTTTCTGATTTTGGATTCTAAATCGGATATGAAATGATCGAATGATACATGGATATTATTGTCGCCTGAGGAAATATTCCCATATCGAGTTGACGGGAAGTCAAGTGGACACAGAATGTAGTGACTCTTTTCTTTGAGCCACTGATCCGATTTCTGCTCATTGACTTCGAGAAAACCTTGTAGTTCTCGTTGTGAGCGCCGGCCAAGCAGGACTCACCAACACACAGCGCTGAGATACATTATTCAGTAACCTATTTTATCAAGAGATGATCAAGGAGTTATTACTCAGCCGTCTGGTACATAGTCTTTTGTGTAATAGGATACAAGAGGTGCATATAATTCAATTGGATAGTGAGTCAGCCAATGTGCTGACACATAATCAATAAGAGTTGCTTGAGGCTAGTGCTGTCATACTGATAACAGAGCTGCTAGGATTCTTTTGGAGTGTGGGGTGTGGGAGTGTGTGACAGAAACTGCAGTGAGTGCAGCCGCAGAGGTCATTTTTATTGACAACAAGTCCTGTGCCACTTCTCTAACGCCGTGTCGATTTAAGATGCCAAGGCTATTGTGTGCCGTCGATACCGAGTGGGTACTTTAAACCCCTGCATAGTTCATCCATATTTATCTATCAATTCTAATTTGATTGAAGGTTGCAAATGCTCCAGACACTTGCCACTGCCTGTGAATACCGACAAAATCTATAATGTATGACGTCTTACGGTAAATGGACCAGAGAATTCCATAATTGATGATACATTCGATTATTGCTACACATCTGGCAAACAACAGTGTTTTGCGGTGTCTCCAACTTTTCACACCACATCACAAACCACCAAAGAGCCAAAGTAGCACATTTGGGCAAGCGGCAACAGAGCTCATGGGAAATATCGTTTTTATTCCAGGAAACGCTTCAGTTCTTCCCAAAACCTCCTGTTAGGGCCTTAAAATTTGAGCAGAGGGACAATGTGTCGTTTAACCTTTTTAACTTGCGCTGTTTGAGGGCATGCAGCACAACAAGGCTTGGCTCAACTTTCCATTAGCAGGAAATCCTAGTAAATCCAAGCTAAACTCTTTCACAAATATTGATTCAACTCCCTCAAAGAAAAAAGTGTTGGTTCCAAAGATGAGAAAATAATTTCCCAAACGTATTTTGGAGGATATGAGTGGAGACCAGGAGTTGAAGAGTGCACAAAGGGCACCTGCTGTTAATGCACCTCTCTTGCGTGATTTCACTGTAATTAGCTTGATAATATTCTGTGCAAAAGATTTTACCTTGATAATAAAACAATTAATTAATCAATTAAAATCATGCAAAGCGAAATTAAAAGCGAGCGAAGTCGATGAAATGCAGCGCTTGAAATGAAACGTGATTGCAATTACAAAATATGGTGCCAGATGAAAAAAACATCATCAAAAAATAACAAAGATTGTATTGTGCACATGACGTCCAAAATACTAAGTTTCTTGAATGAAGTGGTATTTTTTTGTACAAATCCAAAGCACAGAATTATTATTATTATAATTACACGATTATTAGATCTCACTCTCCTGGTGCATGGAGAGCTAAGGACATTGAGTAGTGTTCTCAAAGGGCTTTGCAGAAAAATGAGTAAAAATTTTATAAATCTCCACTCTCGGTGTGAAAATGATGAAAGAAATGAAATGTATTCATGCATTCAGTGAAGGTACAGAAAGTATATATATATATATATATATAAACTTGTTATATATATATAACAATGAATGACTGGATGAATGAACGGATAAAGGACGGAAACTGCCAGACAATTCTTGCCACAGGCAAGACTCCCCAAAGCATTTAACTATATACAAATATATTGAAATATAACTTTCTAACTTCAATCACATTTAGACTCTGTTCCAATATTTGTGCATCTTATGAAAAACAAAGATTTAAGAGTAATTTAAGTCACATACTGTATATCAGAATCGTGTCTTTCTGTGCCTTAAAGTCATGCTCCATCCTTGTGTGTCCTCTGCGTTCTATTTTGGGAACGATAACAACGGCATTTGAAAATCACTGATATCAAAATGTCTCCTGAGAATGAATAGAAAAACGATAACAATGATAATGTTATCGCTCAGTGCGCTTCTATGGCGATAAATTCATCCTCCAGCCAGATGGCTTTCTATGTATCTGACCAGCTGCAAGAGGAATTTGAGGCTTTTGCCTTTTATTCCATTTGACTACAATACTGACTGACAATTTGAATATTTCATAAAATTTTAGAGAAAGGAAAGGAGCAGAGTAATCCATGATTTTCAATAATTCATTCATAATATTCTTCAGGATAACACATGGTTAGCGACTTAAAGATTATAAATAGGGCACATTCAATCGTTTAATATTTCATTTTAAAAGTAGCATGTACACATGCTCACATGCATGAAAAACATGCCTTTCTGCCTATTTGCTCCATTCAGTCATAATTTACAAAACAACATGCTTTTAATGAGGCATTTCAGACAAAGTAATAAAAAAATGATGCTCTGTTGTAAAAGAACAAAACATACTGATAAATATTTTGATTTCCTCCATAATTTAATTGCTGTGCATATTGAATTAGCAGAACTGAGGGCACAAACAGTGTTTTAAAACAATCTTGAAGTTTAGTAGAACTTTGACTATTTATTACCTCGATATGAGACATTCCCCACAGCTTCTGTGTAGAGAATGGAGATTTTCAATTTTCCCTTTCTTTCTATTGACTTCCACCTCAAAAACAAATTTAAATGGATAGAAATAGATTGAAATGCCTCATGCAAGCTCACCAAAACAACTCACCATATAGGATATCATTTATCGATAAAGAGACTATTTTTCACTTTATCAATGCTTCATGCTTGCTCTCAACAACCTTGAAAATAGACTGAAAATTGGTTCTTGAATGGGAGGAAAATTGAAACAGAGAAACAGATTGTGACAAGACTCTTAAAAACCGTTCAATATTGCATGTATGAACGTAAATCATTTTAAAGACTCGAAATTTTTTTGTTTTTGATTCATAACTAAGCTGCCAGTCACTTCCTTTAGACAAATAGTCATGCAACACAATATTGAATATTATTAAATAGAATATGAATACACTAACTGAAGCGTCTCCATCCAGCACACTTCTGTGTCTTCCTTTAAAGGATACTGTAGATCACAACCTCACTGAACACGTTACGATAGAGAGACTTACCACTCTACTGCAGCTTCTCATTGTGTTTAAATGCAGTCCAATGCGGCAAACGTTTGAGCCTTAAAACAAAAACAGGATGCTCACCATACAGTCAGACAGCCTTGAAATGTTATACTGGAAAATGGTCACAAATGGTCACATAATGTCCAATTTTTCAGCCCTTTTGGCGACTTCTGTTCTAACATAAGAGACTAGAAACAGAAAGTTGCAATGCTTCCTATAGGCAACCTCTTGTTAGCCAACATTACAGTTTGGATGTGTTACCGGCACCAGACCTAGGGGAAATCTGGACCAGCAGCAAGGGTTACACAGGCTAGGAAGCACTGCGTAGCCAATATACTGTATAAACAGTGTATCTGTGGATCGATAGAGAGAGAACCAAAGTTAGCGTCTTGCTAGAGCTGTTTCTTTTCTGGGCTGGATCCACAGCAGCACCAGAGCACCATCTACTGACGTGAAAGTGTATTACCTTGACGTAAAGACTGGGTTCGCTCTCCTGTTTCTGGCTGAACTCTGTATACAGGCCTATCTCTAATCTTTTCAACAACACAATGAATTCTCTTTTCCCAGTGAGCACAAAGTTTGCCTGGGCCTTTCTGACAGATTTCTGACAAGCACCCGATCTCCAGGCTGCAGCTCAATGCCTTTAACACACGGATCATAGTATCAACATCATCCTTAAGTTTGCGGATGACACCACCATCCTGGGTCTCATCTCCAATGACAATGAGTCCTCCTACAGAGAGGAGGTCAGCGTACTGGCAACATGGTGCCAGGACAACAACCTCTCTCTCAACGTCGGCAAAACCAAGGAGATGATTGTGGACTACAGGAAGGGACAGCAGGGGAGACACGCCCCCATCCACATCGACGGAGCTGAAGTGGAGAGAGTCTCCGGCTTCAAGTTCAATGATGACCTCTCCTGGTCCAGGCAAGCGGTCGCGGCAACAAAAACTGCCCAACAGCGACTGTACTTCCTGAGGAGACTCAAGAAGTTTGTCAGGACTCTCACCAGCTTCTACAGATGCACCATCGAGAGCACTCTCACCGGCCGCATCACCGCCCGGTACGGCAGCTGCTCCGCTGCCGATCGCAAGGCGCTCCAGAGGATGGTGAAGACAGCGGAGCGCATCATTGACTGTCACCTCCCCTCCGTGCAAGGCATCTACCACACACGATGCCTTAGGAAAGCACGGAAAATCATTAAGGACTACAGCCATCCAGGCTATGGACTGTTCACGCTGCTGCCGCGCGAGAGAGGACGCGTTCCGCCACGCGAGGAGGATCGAGTTACTGTGCGCTCACACCAGAAGCGATTTCAGTGCTATTGGCCGCTCCATCGCCGATCTGTACTGTATGTGTCGCTTCCATTTTCTCTCGCACTCTTCAACTGATGATAAAAAGAAAGTAGAATAACAAAACATTGCAACCTTCTGTCTCTCTCTTTGTGGATGTATGTGAGTGTGCAAATGTACATACAGTAGTCGAAAATAATATAGATAATATATTTATTATATGTATTATATATTGTTATATATATGTATATATATTTGCATTTTATACCTGGCAGATTAACTTCTCAAAATATTCCCATGTTCTGACCATGTGATTTGTGCTGCATGTCACACCGTAGGTGGAAAATGTTTTTAATCAAACTATATGGAAGCACAGGGACAGGCACGAGAACTGAACTTCAACAGAGATCCATCTTGGACTTTCACAGTGCATCATGTAATAAACCTCACCAAGGATCCCAACTACCTCCCAAATCTTCTTCCGCGCATCGTTTTTCTTTTTTTAATTACGTAAGAAATGGCTGCATTTAGTCGGGCAAAAGGAACGCCTAAGTTACACAGCCAATAATACTGCAGCATTTTGGCAAATATTTGCACGTTACGTACATTTACATATGTTTCAGAGAGTGTGAAGACGTTGGGTTATGGTGATGTATCGCCTACGTACCACGTGATGCTCCGATGCCGGAGATAAGCTCCGATGCCGTGCGTGCAACCATGTTTGCTGTTTAGCGCTCTCTTCTTTGTTTACTACATCCTGCTTCACATGGTACTTTCTCTCTACTGCCACCTGTGGTTTCTGACAGTACTGTAATGGGGAATGGGCCAGCTATAAATGCCCTGCGCTCTCTGCCGTCCGCGCAAATGTATAACCAAGCCTTAATCTCTCGCGCACACCTTCGGTCTCTCTCGCACACCTTCGGTCTCTCTCGCGCACCTTCAACCTCTCTCGCGCACCTTCAACCTCTCTCGCGCACCTTCAACCTCTCTCGCGCACCTTCAACCTCTCTCGCGCACCTTCAACCTCTCTCGCGCGGTAACTCGGTCCCTCTCGCACACCTTCAACCTCTCTTGTGCACCTTCAACCTCTCTCGCACACCATCAACCTCTCGCGCACCATCAACCTCTCTCGCACGGTAACTCGGTCCCTCTTGCGCACCTTCAACCTCTCTCGCGCGATAACTCGGTCCCTCTCGCGCACCTTCAACCTCTCTCGCGCACCTTCAACCTCTCTCGCGCACCTTCAACCTCTCTCGCGCGGTAACTCGGTCCCTCTCGCGCACCTTCAACCTCTCTCGCGCGGTAACTCGGTCCCTCTCGCGCACCTTCAACCTCTCTTGTGCACCTTCAACCTCTCTCGCACACCATCAACCTCTCGCGCACCATCAACCTCTCTCGCACGGTAACTCGGTCCCTCTTGCGCACCTTCAACCTCTCTCGCGCGATAACTCGGTCCCTCTCGCGCACCTTCAACCTCTCTCGCGCGGTAACTCGGTCCCTCTCGCGCACCTTCAACCTCTCTTGCACAGTAACTCGGTCCCTCTTGCGCACCTTCAACCTCTCTTATGCACCTTCAACCTCTCTTGCGCACCTTCAACCTCTCTTGCACACCTTCAACCTCTCTTGCACACCTTCAACCTCTCTCGCGCGGTAACTCGGTCCCTCTCTCGCGCACCTTCAACCTCTCTTGCATGGTAACTCGGTCCCTCTTGCGCACCTTCAACCTCTCTTGCACACCTTCAACCTCTCTTGCACACCTTCAACCTCTCTCGCGCGGTAACTCGGTCCCTCTCGCGCACCTTCAACCTCTCTTGCATGGTAACTCGGTCCCTCTTGCGCACCTTCAACCTCTCTTGCATGGTAACTCGGTCCGTCTTGCGCACCTTCAACCTCTCTAGCGCAGTAATTTGCCCTTTCTCCCGCGTGTATCACCGTTTCCTCTCAGAATTTTCTCTTGGTTTTTGTCTGGTTTTGCGCCTCACAGCCAAGCAAATGCAGGCTGTGAGGCCTGGATTGGATTAGGCTACAAATTGGGCCATGATCTAATGGGCTCAATTTCTCCACCACCAAGGCATTGTGACAAGATGTCCTCTGGAATTGAAGATGACAAGTAAGGAAGAGGGAGCAAAGTGGTCTGCAAAGATAAAGTATCGGAAACTTGAACAGGACATTGAAGACCGTGAAGGAGTAGAGATAAAGATCCGAGAAGGTGAAGTTACTCCAAACTACACATTTTCAGAAGGTGCATCTTTCACTTTTTACTTACATGTGATATTCATTCTCCCAGCCCAGGACGTAATGGCGGGGGAAGGGGTGGGGATCAGCGAAGATCTCATCACTCTGGAGATCACCTCTCCTGACGTCCCAGACCTCACGCTCATAGACCTTCCAGGCATTGCCAGGGTGGCTGTCAAGGGGCAGCCACAGAACATTGGAATGCAGGTGAAGCTGTTACTGTGACAACTTTAGAGCGATAAATCTATTACAGTGTTCATCAAACTGTCAAATCTTTTTTTTTAGATAAAGAAACTCATAAAGAAATTCATCGCAAGACAAGAAACCATCTGTTTAGTGGTTGTGCCGTGCAATGTCGACATCGCAACCACGGAGGCTCTGAAGATGGCACAGGATGTCGACCCAGAAGGAGAAAGAACTTTAGGTCAGCCTATTTCATTTCAAATTATATCATTCTCACCCTCTCACCAACGTGAACAAAACACTTAATTTAATATTCATATGATCAGAATTCATATTGCTTGCCTTTTTTCCCCCCTACATTTTTTTTCTCAGGTATCCTAACTAAGCCTGACCTGCTGGACAAGGGCGCAGAAATGTCAGCAGTGAAGATCGTTCGTAATGATGTCATTCCTCTGAAGAAGGGTTACATGATTGTCAGATGCCGGGGTCAACAGGCGATTACAGAGAACGTGTCCCTGAGTGAGGCCATGGCGTCAGAAACTGCCTTTTTCAAAGAACATGCATATTTCCAGTAAGTCAGTTTAATTCGGAGTGTGGCGCTGGCTCTCGAACATTCTTTCTAGCACAATAAAAACTCGGTGTAATCTCGCCTCAGAACTCTTTACGATGAAGGCCATGCCACCATTCCTAAACTGGCTGAGAAACTCACCCTGGAGCTGGTACATCATATTCAGGTGAATTATTCCCTATTCACCAAGAGGTTCAACTAGACGACATTGAGATGACATACACGCAGATTGACATAGGTGCATAGGTGTGACCTAATCTTACCCACTTACCATGGCCACCGTGGCCTGTGTGCTCATTCTAGAAATCGCTGCCTCGACTGGAAGAGCAAATTGAGGAGAAGCTAGCTCAGACCCACGCAGAGCTGGACAAGTGTGGCACCGGACCCCCATCTGACATGGCGGGAAAACACTCCTTCCTCATTGATGTAAGCACTCGACCAAACATTGGAAATGGTTTGACAAGAAACAGGGTCTCAAAAGTGCATTTGGGCGTAATTAACAAATTAATTAATTAATAATTAAAAGACAAAAAAAACAAAACAACCACATTTCTATTAATATAAAGACAGAACTGCAATCCTTCTGTTCATCCAGATATTATATTCAAGTCCCGTTGTGTCCAATGTTACCCAATTTCTAAGGCACGTGAAAACCAGCAGTGGCCAGTCTTTGTTAATGAACCAAAACAAATCCCAGGGAGATCCTGTTTGGGTGTTTTTGTCATAAAAGCCAGAAAACTGTTCAGTGCACAATTCATGAAGATATGCTATGGCTTTGTTTGCAATACGTAAGGCACATATGAACTCCTTTGAAAGAATAATTAATTGAGCTTTGTCGTCTCTCTTTGCGTTTGTGTGGCAGAAAGTGACGGAGTTCAATCAGGATGCTTTCAGCATGATTACAGGAGAGGATCTGAAGTGTGGCCAAGGGCTCAACATCTTTTCAATGCTTAGAAAAGAGTTTGGGGGATGGAAGGACCGGTTAAACACTTCAGGAGAGTACTGTAAGTCTTGCTGATAGTCTTGGTCCTGGTCAACATAAATGGCTACTAATCTACTACTAATCACAGGAAAATCTTGTCATTGTATTGCAGTCAACAATAGGGTTGAGGAAAAAGTGGCTGAGTATGAAGGGAAATACCGCGGCAGAGAACTACCAGGCATCATCAACTACAAAAGTTTGGAAACGATAGTGAAAGAGCAGATCAATAGTCTAGAAGAACCTGCTGTGAGGAAACTCAAGGATGTCGGAGGTAGATGGTATTCATGTGTATGTGCTAGCATGTACAACAAATGTATCCATTAGAACTTGGGTCTTTTGGGAAATCCAGCAAGTAAACTTTGTTTTGTAACTTGTATTTTTACCCATAGATGCTGTGAGGAAGATGTTCCTACAACTGGCTGAGTTAAGCTTTACTGGATATCCTAACCTAAGGAAAACAGCAAAGGTCATCAATCGTCACTTATTTTCACTCCACACCATATGTGGTGTACATAATACTTACTATTATATACTATTAATAACAGCTAATTTGCTATTTTTCCAGAGAAAAATTGAAGCCATCAAGCAAGAAAAAGAGTTGGTCGCTGAGTCCATGATTAGAATTCAGCTCAAAATGGAGCTGCTCGTCTACACCCAGGACAGCACATACAGCAGCAGTCTGCAAGAGACCCGAGCAGAAGAGCAGAAGGAGGACGATGACGATGACGAGATCCAACAGGGAAGCTATGCCACACTGCAGGAGATGATGTTGCACCTGAAGTCATATTACAAAGTATGTTTAAACATAGATGCTTTGTGGTCTTGAAAACTGCAACACAAAAGTCAGCAATGAACAATAAAGGATCCGGAGACACAACGTCACAGTCTAGCGTTTAGAAATTTTGAAAAGTCCACATCTACCTTTTTTCCAGGTTGCCAGTCTGCGCCTCGCTGACCAGGTCCCTCTGGTGATTCGCTACCAGATGATGCAGGAGTCTGCCATACAGCTGCAGAGGGAGATGCTGCAGCTGCTGCAAGAAAGGGAGAAGATGGAGGCCCTGCTCAAAGAGGATGATGAGGTCGGGAGCTTGAGAGACGTCCTGCAGAAACGCCTAGGACGGCTGATGGCGGCTCGCTCCATTCTAATGGACTTTTAAAGGCCTGAGCGTCCTGAGTTGAAGCCACAGGTCTGTTTTCGCTGTCTATTCTGTGCTCGGCTATGAGGCCTCAATCAAATTCATCCAAATATTATAATATTCTGAAAAGATCTCCCCCAATCCAGCACAATTTCCTAATACACATAATTTATCATCCGGATTTGGACACATTCCAAACTGTCAAATAGCACAGACACATTGTGTAAAACAAGTTATATGTGTCAGGAGAGACTGCAGTGCATTGTAACACAGACAGCCACCCAGTGAAATATGATAAATTATTACTTCATGCTGTTTTAAAAAAAAGTCCTACGTTGGAAGTTTAGTTAATTTGTTAAGACTCACTCCATTGCATTGACAAATACTGTATGTTTCAAGATGTGTTCAATTTATGTAGCCATTTCTTCTACCATGATAGACACTTACTATGGATGTAAGATTTAAGATTCTTTTGTTCTTGAGTGTTGTTGAAATTACTGCTTTTTTACTTATCCATTTTCACTTGTTTCCATCCTTTGGAAAAATATACCTTATAGCAAATTCTATTTTTCTCTGTTTTGTTAGAACTCCTGATTTACCATTATTCTGTAACCTCGGATGGGAAAACAGCTAATCTACACCCAGAACTCCTTAATAAATCTCTCACCAAATGGTGCACTTCAACTCCACCATGTGGTAACAAAGGAACATGTATGATGGATTTGATTGGGTCCGTTTAAACCTGGTGTGGTTTTTTTGAAGATCTAAGTGGCCACAGGAAAAAAAATCATGCTTAAATCTGACATTCTGTATTAAAGTACAAATACAAGAGAAAGCTGGAAAAGATTGCCCTTCAATTGCACACACTATTTTCTAAGTAATGCGTTACTGGTGCAATGTGCCTTTCACACTGAAATAAGGTCGTGATGTTAAACTTTTACTTTTGAAACATACATTAAATATCATGCAGCTTTTACCAGAGTGCGATTTTCATTGGGCATTTATACATGCACTTATATTTAGATAGAATTTGAGATTTTCCTAATTTTCCAAAAATATTCCTGTTGGGTGTTTGCACTGGACTACTGGAGATCTAAATCTGACATTAACTGCTAACAGGATCAAAAGTTCCGATGTCATTTCTATCGGATATTAATCATTTTTAACACACTTATGAAAGCCTCTGCGGAGCAGAGACCACATTTTTGCATTTGGATCCTACTACTAAAAACTTTATAAAAAAGTTTTTATATATTGTGGATAAAACTAAAAAAGCAATCACTGAGCAAAGGAAACACCAAGGAAAAGAATGAATGGACACTTTATTAAAAAAAGAAAGAAAAAAAAAAGGGGGGGGGCATACTAGTATTGGATCAAAAGACAAAAGGAAATCAGTCTTCGCCGAGTTTACTGCGGCATGCGTCTTCTCAATTCTCCATGGGGCTTTCCAGAATGTGTTCATCGTTGTCCAATTTCTCATCATCTAGAAGGGAAGAGAAAACGATAGCGCAGAAAGACAATCAATGGCAACACACTTTGGAAGTACCTGTATTCTGTTCTAATTTAAAGAACCAAAAGTGTTGGATTGAGAATATCAGAATCACATGCCATGAAAGTTCCAAACTAGAACACTGAAAATGTACTGGAAACTGAAGCAATCTGGAATTTTGCCCTTTGGCGGGAAACTCTACAGTGTGTGGTTTGTAACTGTGGTACGACAAGTATTGACAACAGTTCCCTCCAGACCCTGTTTTTCTGAGACCCACTTGTGTTCAAGGTCGACTTCAGAAGCACAACAAAATGTCAAATGTTCTCATGAAGCTGTAGAGTAATCCTGTCATGCACTTTGAAAGCATTTGGCCAAACATTGCATTTAAACTCTACTTTAAACCAAATCTTTTGATGCAAAATATGCAAACGACGAGATAAACAAAAACATTAATTCATTGCATATAAATAAATACAATTCACACTCCACTCCTCGGCAGGGAAACTTCTGCGACATTTTGGTTCAGGGGTCTTTTGTTACTCACTCTCAAGTGTCTGTTGCAATTCCTGAATGGTGCTGAGGAGAACGTGGAACTGTTTCTTCCTCAATTCCAGCTAAATTAGAAAAGAAATTACACTTAAAATCTCAGAACTTTACAACCTCAATGAGAAGGATCATGGAGGAGAAATAAAAGGACATCTTTACCTTGGCATCAACGTTTTCTTTGATGTGAGACAGCTGCTGAAGCTCTTTGTCAAGCGCATCCAACTGTCTGGAAACAGGAAGGGAAAAGACAAAAGCAAAACTGTTTCATTCCATTGAGTCAACTTCTGAGCTTACTATGAAAAGTTGGTGACGTTTTTGTTTTAATCTTCCCAAAGCTATGTTGGTAAATTTGATTGACATGTCCGAAAAAGCTCACAATACATGACCACAAAAGAGCTGTTGAGTTTGAGTAGTATTTAGTCTCAAGTCTTTATGAAAACATGCTCTCCT
This sequence comes from Cyttopsis rosea, assembly GCA_900302355.1. NCBI lineage: Eukaryota > Metazoa > Chordata > Actinopteri > Zeiformes > Parazenidae > Cyttopsis > Cyttopsis rosea. The sequence goes on from OMKR01102396.1 coordinate 15,972, forward strand.
CAAAAGTAAAAAAAAAAAAGCGGGAATAGACAAGCCAGTGCAACAAAAACGTAAGAAATCTCTTTCTTTTGTTAATAATTGAAACTTTATTGTAATCTATTGTAGTTAAAGATGCAGTGTGTAGAATTTAGTGGCACCTAGCAGAACTGACTTGGCAGAAATGGAATATAATATTCACAAGTATGTTTTAACTAGTGTATAATCCCATGAAAATAAGAATTGTGTTTTCATTACCTTAGACTGAGCCATTTATATCTACATAAGGAGCGGGAGCCCCTTCCACGGAGGCCGCCATGTTGCACTGCCATGTTTCTACAGTAGCCCAGAACGGACAAACCAAACACCGGCTCGAGAGAGGGACTTTCATGTTTTTCGCAAGTTTTGCAAAACTGTAGCTTCTCCTACACGGAGGGGTATTAAGTTGGTTGCAATCTGCAACCTCACCGCTAGATGCCGCTAAATTCTACACACTGCACATTTAACCAATCAAAACCTGTTGCATTTTAAGAAGAAAACATAGCACTTTGTAGTGAACAGAATACAGAATGTATCATCACAATCTACTCACTTTAGGGTTTCATGTCGATCAGGGTGCTGCTGGATAACCTTGGCCAGGGCGTCATACTCTGCAAGACGGATTTTAACAGAATGAAGAAGTACAACGAGAAGATATTGATTGTCATAATTTCTATATCGCTACTCAAAACTATTGGAAGATAAAGTTATGCCAACTTAGCAAAAGAAATGGCTGATGTAGGTGCTGTGCAATACGGAAGAATGATTGATGACACCCGAGTATAACCAATCTGTTGCACATATGCAAAATCCCATTTTTAATTATTTTACGACGGCTATTACAACATTGTCGTGCCTAAATTAAGCATCATAAAACTATTTACCCAGTCACTTTAGCATTGAGGACAGCAATTTGTATCGAGGAACTAAATTTGTGTGAAGCTCGAACGATGAAGCAAAATATTTCTCAAATATACAGCAACCAGGACTACCAAGACTTCAGCTAAAATGCAAGAGTAAAAAAAATTACAAATGCAAGAGATAAAGTTCCATTTACCTTGACGGTTTTTTCGTGTTCTCTTTGCCTTCTGGATCCCCTTTTTACATTCGGAGATCTTTTCATGTGCAGATGTGATGTTTTGTTCTACAGTGTGCAAAGCAAAGAGGTGAAATCTTTTATCTCGTCGAGCTGTAGTGATTCGGGTATCCGAATCGTGATAATCATAATGCATGTTATGCAGAACGGCATGGGTCAAAGGTAGAAAATTCAAAGCCACACACACACACACCTATGTTTGAGTATATTTTCTCATAATTCTCCATTTCGCGAAGGTTCATGTCATAGACCATCAGCGTTTTCCTCATGGAGAATTCACACTGGGACAGCATCCCCAGCATCCTCTGGTACTGCGTGAAGCTGCATTGCAACAGAACACGGTTAGTAAGATAACCGCCCATTCCGACAACATGATCAGGGTGTCGGAAGTACATCGGAAAGCTACATTTAAGACCTTTTAAGACCGAATTTTGGTCAAATCGTTCCTCAAGGATCGAGTCCAGCAGTAGGGTTTCATAACATCAGAAACCAGAAGAGCTTATATTTTCGAACAAAAAAAAAAAAAAAAAAGAAAGGCAATATACATAACACTGGACAAATAAAACCGGGCAAACCTGAGGGACCCGCAGACACCGGTGATCAACTACCCTGGATAGATGGAAACAACTGGGGGCTAAGCTCACTCACCCTTCCTCCGGGGCAGCAGGAGAGGTGCACGATTTCGTGAAACTCTTCAGGAGGACGTTGATGCGGCGGTCGTCCCCGGCTCCGTCTCCGTCGATGAGAAGACGTTTCCGGATCACTTCATCTGCGGCCGCGGGAATTAAACCAGCGATCGTCAATAATAATTTAGAAGATTGTGTCTCATCTCAATCGTTGTTAGGTAGGATTGAGTCCTTACTCCCACACCTCTTTATGGAGAATGTGAAGTTTGACGGTTGCTATGGACCCC
>OMKR01102397.1:0-10701 GCA_900302355.1 Cyttopsis rosea
TTCATATTTGTAAAACATATACACAGTATATTATATACAGTATATATAATGTATATATATTCATACATACAGTATAATATGTATGTGTTTCTCTCAAGTATCTCTGAACTTGCCATAATTGTCATGTCCAATACGCAGCTTTTTGAGAGGTCCAATATCCACAGCCTCCACAGTGAACTCGTCTATCATGCCTCGCTCAAATTTATTCCTGTGAGTTTTTGAAGACTTCAGGTTTATTATGCCTGCAGACGCACACATAGCAAAGTGATAATATAATAATGTGAAATCACATAAAGTGTTATGAATGAATGTATGTTGAATGTTCCTATATTCTATTACCTGTGTCATCCTTGGTTCCGTACAAGATGGTAAATACATTGGCATCTGTTCCGGCGTACTTCTTCTCCCCGGTTTTAATCCTCATGGTGTATGTTGTGGACATCGCTGCCACACGAGCAAATCGGAATTAAATAATCGATTTTCATCATTCCATTCAATTGGAGAAGGAACAACGTATCTACAAGTCAGCCATGGCGTACCGCTCACCTTTCTGTTCCAGGCCGAGTGTGGCTCCAGAATCTTCCTCATCATCTTTTTTCATGAAGGCTTCATCTACTGGAACTAGCTCCCTGGCGATTTGTCCATCATCCTCATCGATAGCCAACCAACGTTTACAGGGGAAGTAGTACCTTAAATAGCATTAAAATGTATTAAAAAAGAGAACGATAGATAGATAGATAGATAGATAGATAGATAGATAGATAGATAGATAGATAGATAGATAGATAGATAAATAGATAGACTAGCTCCCCCTCTTACATACGTGGTGTCGTCTTTGTTGTCCACTATCTCCACCCTCTCCAAAAACCAAGCAGCGTTGGCTTGGCCGTTGTCATGCCGGATCCTTAACTTCTTCAGAACTCCCAGGTCCACCGCTGTGATGGTAAAAACGTCTTCCTGAAAAAAGAAGTAAATAAATGACGAGACACTAAAGTAAGGAAGCCCCTTGCCACGCCATCCATGAAAATCTCACATGCCGGGTTTACGCTCACCCGGTTTTTCTCAAATTTGTTCAGGTTGTTAGACTTCCTGAGCCATCGCTCCCCCGTGTCACCAATCTCCCCATAGATATTGATGTAAACATTGGCATCGGTCCCCGCGCCCCACATGGTCCCCGTGAACACACTAACTTCATATGAGTTCACTGTGGGGTAAGAACAGAAGAGCTTGACAGTTCATCCAAAAAGTTTCCCATGAATTACATTTATAGACATTTTCACCATTTCTAACCGCACTAGTGTGAACTTGACCGTGTTTGACCAAATCCAAGGGTCGCCATATTCCGCCTACCCTCAAGGTCTTCTATGTCCTCCGGCAGGAGCTCCACCACAATCTCGCCGTCCTCCTCGTCCCTGGCCAGCCAACGGTTACAGGGGAATATAAACGTCTGCACAACCTCCCGCATCTCCTCGACGAACTCCACCTCCTCCTCCTCTTCCTTCTTCTTCTTCTTCTTGTCCTTCTTCTTGTCTTTCTTGGTGTCTTCTTTTTTCACCTCCACCCGCACCATGGCCATGGTCAGCCGTTTGATTTCCACCGTCTCCAGAAACCAGCCGTCCCCGATCCCCTTGCCGTCGTGGCCGATTCGTATCTTGTAGATCTTGCCGACGTCCAGAGCCTCGATCTGGTTCAGGAATGAAACGATGGCTGGTTTGTATTCATAGAGATTAATAACAAGGTATAAGGCAGACTATGCCTTTTTTGTTAGATATGTGAGACAAACCTTGAAGATCTCAGTGGTCCCGCGTTCAAAATTGTTGGAGCGACTTTTGAGAACAAGAACCTCCGTTTTTCCTTCTTCCCCATAGATCTGACAGAAGACATTGGCGTTGGTTCCACCTGCCCGTACGTTTCCGGTGACCACTGTCACCTCAAAGTGAGTCACTGTTGAAGAGGGTGCATCACAGTAGGTACATCATGATGATCGAGAGATAATATAAAGGACAGATCTGTACACGTGACTTGCTTATTTACATTGTTCAATGTCCAAGATCTCGCTGGGATAGATCTCCACTTCCACTTTTCCGTCCGCCTCGTCCTTGCAGAGCCACCGGTGGCTCGGGAACATGTACTGCTTCCCGTGAACCGGGACCGAGATCTGCACGCTGTCCAAGAACCACCCGGCACGCAGACCCTCGTTGGTGTGGCCGATCAGGAGACGATTGATCTACAAACAATGTGGAAACGGTTTGTCGAGTACAAAAGGGTGTGAGACAAAGAAGATGATATGACTTAGAAATGTGGTAAAAAAAAAAAAGAAGAAATAACACTCATACTTGTCCAATGTCAAATGTTTCAACTGTGAAGATGTCAGTGCGTCCGGTCTCAAAGTAGTTCCTCAGGTCGTTGTCTGAGACCATGAGCAGGATCTTGTTGGTGTCCCCTTTCTCCCCGTACAGCTTGACGAACACCCTGGAGTCGGAACTCGCTCCGTTGATGCTGCCCGTCTTCACGCCGATGTGATAGCTGACATCTGGTAAAAACAAAAAAGTCCCATGTATCGAACGTTAGATTAGAATTATACCAATAGCCAGCTCTAGGATAGGTCAATTCCACCGTGCACCTACTGAAGAGACGCAGGCCGTCTCCCGCTGGAACTAACTCGCGGACGATCTGGCCGTCGTCTTCGTTACGGTCTAACCACCTGAGGGACAACACAGAACAAATAGGACAATAGGACATCCCAGCCTGTTAGTCCAGGCTGTTATCACGCTTTTACTCAAGTACCTTGGATCTTATCAAATTAGAAAAAAGATTTGATTAGATTAAAGGTGCAGTGTGTAGAATTGTATGCGGTCGAGTGCAACTGACTTGGCACATATGGAATATAATATTCATAAATATATTTAAAATTGTGTATAATCCCATGAAAATAACAATCGTTGTGTTTTCGTTACCTTAGAATGAGCCGTTTATATCTACTGTACATAGGGAGCGGGTCCCCTTCCACGGAGGCCGCCATGTTGCACCGCCATGTTTCTACAGTAGCCCAGAGCGGACAAACCAAACACTGGCTCTTCGCGGCCACCATAGCTTCTCCTACAAGCATTGATTGCAATCTGCAACCTCACCACTAGATGCCGCTAAATTCTACACACTCCAACTTTAAAGAGAAATTCGATTTTTATATTATATACTAAATTAATATTTTTCACTATATGTGTTCTGTTTAAGATTAAAACAGGGAATTAGACATGGAACCTTTCTGTTTGGACACACAGACAGCAGGAAATGGAAGAACTTCCTTCCAGACGTAATTAGGCACCTTAGTCTTGTGATTTAGCTCCAATTACTGGAGGGGGGGAGCGAGACCTGGCTGGCGACTGTGTGTTTAGTCCCTATTTGTAATGGGAAGCTGGTCCATCAGCTACTTAAGCACAGCCCATCGAAGAGGATACATTAGACCGCTGAACAACTGGCAGCACAGCGCCTCTGGAGCACTTACTATAATTCTACCGATAGCTTGGTGTTTTGGGATCAGACTACAGAATAGATACAGATCAGTATGCGTGAGGCTCAGACACATTTCAGAATGTACAATATTGTTTTTCATTTTCATATCAAATGTGTATGTATATGTATATTTCATGTGTATGTGTAAGAATTCTGTGGCACCGACGGTAAATGTGAACAGCAGGTTTACCTACGAGGTGATTATTCACACATAAGCAATAGCGGCGCACTGGCTCGTCTTGCAGTCGCGTTGAATGCAACATTTCCTTGCCTGTAGCAGGGGAATTCAGTGGCTGCAGACTCTGGTTGTCCCTCTTCCCTGACCATCACCTTATCCAGAAACCAGCCGCAGCCTCCGCCCCGGCCATCGTGACCGACGCGAACCCTTCGCACCTGGCCCAAGGACACGGCCTCGATGAGGAACTCATCGTGCTGGAGGGGAGCAGAAACGAAGGCGACGGTGAAGACCCTTCGATCGTACTCCACCAAACGCCATTTGTTCGATTAGCTGCTTACGTTGCCTTTTTCAAATTTGTTGACGTTGTTTTTGCTCATGAACATGAGTCTCTCCCCTGTGTCTCCCAGCTCCCCGATGACATTCAGGAACACGCTGGCGTCGGTGCCGCTGCCGCTGACGTTACCGGTGCAGATGGTGATGCGGTACTTTATCACTGGGATGGATGGAAGCAAAGGACTGCTAGCAGAGATCCACTAATGACTCTGATACTGTTGTTCAGTGAATGCATTGATCTTACAGGGAATCGGCTCTGGGATGACCGCTCCAGTAGCTGGTAGCTCTCTGACGATCTCATTGTCGTCTTCATTGATGTCCAGCCAACGGCCACATTCAAATGAATACTTCTCTCTTGTTAAGGCCTTCTGCAGAGTCACCTAGGATAGATTACTTTACATTAAGCATATTTCATTACCGATAAATAAATAAAACCCCTCTGCCTGCGAGGGACCACAAAGATCTAGGATGTACGCCTGACATGGATAAATTATTAAGGTGATGAATTCCGTTGACAAATCAAACAAAGAACAAAGACTCACCCTTGCTAAATGCCAACCAGCGAACGGATGTCTTTTCTCATGCCATATTCGTAGCTTTAGCAATTTCCCAATATCTGGCATTTCAATCTTGAATGCAAACAAATAAAAGCATTTTCATAAAAATCAATTGGGGCAATTTAAATAACTTACATACTGCAGATAGCTGACAACGCTCTAGCATGGATGCAGTTGTTACTCGTCCAGGTTTTATCAGGTTTTTTGGGGGGGGGGGGCTGATCCATGGCCTACCGTGAATTTGTCGAGCTGGCCCTGTTCGAAGCTGTCCGAGTTGTTCTCCAGTCTCATCTCATCAGACTTTCCCTTCTCCCCGTAGATCTGCAAAAACACCTGAGCGTCGGTCCCTGCTCCCTTCAAATCCGATGTCCAGATCCACAGAGACCAGGTGTATTCTGCAGTTAAACACAAAAAGATTCACTTGATATCGTCTCATTTGGCTCTTGTCTGGCATGCTGGCCGAATGGTTCAATGTCATTTTTCTTATCAGATTGATTTTCTTCATGTGGTGATGTCATTTCCCGTTGGGGACAAGAAAGCTTTGATTGAGTGATTCATATCATATGGATGTTTTTCTCACATTTTGTCTTAATTTTTCCTCAAGTATAACTTTAAAGTTTCCCGCCACCTAAAGTGTATTAAATATTAAATATTTTTTCATCCGAGGGTGTTGCTCTTTTTTGTGAATGTTGATCCATGTCGACAGTTTACTGACTACACTACCCTGGTTTATCAAATTCGCGGCAAGTCTGGCGGACCCCGCCACCAACAATGGAAGCAGCATATAGAGGAGCACATGCATATCGCAAATAGATTAAATGGCTGTTTCTTTACAAATTCCATCTGAAAAAGTATCAAATATTTTTTTTAAATAGAATAATCTTACGGATTACCACTTTAATGATATTTTTTTTAATATATTTGCATTATTCACTGAGGACCACCTTTGCAATGTTCTACGAAATATAAAGATCTAGAACCCACTTTTATGTTTCTTTTGTCTGAGAGAAACCATCTCGTAAAGCTCCCTCTCAATCAGCCCATCAGCCTCGTCCTCATCCAACCACTTCCCACATGGAAACGTCTGCTCAATGCCCGTGAAGGGGCAATATATTGTCACCTTGAGGAGAAAAGTATCAATTAATGCGAATTATGACGACTCCATAACCACACTTTTTAACGTGTATAAATGGCATATTACCTTTTCACAGTACCACCCGGCGCCCACCGCCCCGTTGTCATGGCCGATGGTGACCCTGCTGAGCGGGCTGATCAGATCACAGATCTCCACATTGAAGATGTCGATGAGCCCGCGCTCAAAGGCGCCGCCCTCCAGGAAGATCTTTCCGCTGTTTTTTAACCCCTTGCTGCCATGCATTACCATGTGAATCTTGGAATTGGTTCCGGCCCCCCTTACATTTCCTGTCATCACTTGGACGTTGTACACAATCCCTAAGGAGAAAAAAAAGTCCTTAACTTAAGTGAACTGAGACATAATAAAATATCAACCTCCCTGATTAATTTAAATATCTGTCTGCAGTTAAAACTTGCTGGAGGAGTGCAGGTTCTGGTTCTAACCCATTGGCTGCATGGATCCCACCAGCACATCCCTCTGGATTTTGCCGTCATCCTCATCCATCGCAAACCAGCGAACAACAGGGAACTCATACACCTCCTTGTTCCCCATGTCGTCAATTACCACCTGGAAAGAGACATCCCTATAAAAGGTTCTATTCTTCTGGGTTTTTGTCTTCATGTATGACTGTAGGGGTGTTTTGGGGGATATCTGTTAAACGTGTGTGTGTGTGAAGTTTACCTTGTCCAGGAACCATCCGGCTGAAGAGCCCCTGTTGTTGTGGCCAATGGTGATTTTCTTCAACCGTCCTAAGTTTGGAGCTTCTATTGTAAACTTGTCTTCTGTTCCACGTTCAAAGTTGTCTTTGTCACTGTCTAACCGTCTCTCTCCTTTGTGGGTAGGCAATAGAAGAAGACGTTATTATGGATCAGTGTATAAAATTACATCCATTTTGGAGCACACAGGTTATAGTTGCTACAGTCACCAGTTGAGAGCTAAAAGTGAAGATGTAAGAAGTAAAACACGGTGTCACCTGTGTCGCCGTTCTCTCCAAAGATATTCAGAAATACATCAGCGTCAGTTCCACTTCCCTTCATGTCAGCGGTGAAAACACTCACTATGTATTTATTCACTGCAAAACACATAGGACAAGGACGTAACAAAAATAAGAATCTCATTCTTCAACAAGGACAGCATATTAATAAAAATGTTTCATGGAGACATTTGTGTATGTTTTGTGTTTGTGGTGTGTGTGTAAGGGCGTCTGTACATATATGTGTGTGTGCCTATGTATGCCCATGTGCCCGTGTGTGTGTGTAAGGAAGGATATTTGTACGTTTATTTGTGCGTGCCTCTGTATGGCCGTGTGTGCCGATTTGCCATTCTGTGGGTGTTTATGTGAGTGTGTGTGTGTGAGTGTGTGTATTTGTGTGTGTGTGCATGTGTGTGTGTGTGTGTATGTAACAATATATTTGTGTGTGCCTGTGTATGCCCATGTGCCTGTACTGTACTGTATGTGTGTGTGTGTGTGTGTGTGTGTGTGTGTGTGTGCGCCTGTGTATGCCCATGTGCCCGGGTGTGTCTTTGCGTGCAGCGTGTCCATCTAATTGACTCTGCGACACCGAGACGTCCAGTCACATGGCGACAAGAACACCAGCGGGCTTCCAAGAGGATTACACCCGTATGGAACTGAGCTGAAACATTTAGCAGGAGGAGCCGGCGTTATGGCATCGCCGAGACGCAGAGACGCCTTCTCTGGCACGCACCGGCAAACGTGCTTCGGAAAAACAAGAGGCGTCAACCGTTAGGTCACGGGTCGAGTATCGTCCGTCGACTAACGTTTTGAGACGTCCATGGGGTTGAGGCTGCCAAGCAGGTCCCGGACGAACAGGTTGTCGCCCTCCTCGCGGCTCAGCCAGTTGCTGCAGGGGAAGTGGAAGCGCAAGTGGGGCCGGTTCATGTCCGTCACCACCACTCTGTCCAGGAACCAGCTGGCGTTCATCCCCGTGTTGTCGTGCTCGATCCTGGGGGATTATAAAGGCACAGTCCGTACAGAAGCTTTGTATGATACACGCATTTACTCAATACACTCGATACTTGTACGCGGGAAATATTACTGTATGAAAGCAATTTTCACTCCCCCACGGTGATCTGGGAGTGAAAATAGTGGAAACGGAAGTGATCCGTGCTCTGTGCCGTCAGTAACACCGAAACGATGTTGCGTCCACTGTACTGTAATCCTCTGCCGCTGCCCGGGTGATGAGATGTTGAACAGACTTTTCCAGCAGCATCAGTGGGGCGCTGACGTCCCCCAGCAGATGGGGCTTAACCCCCTTAATTGATTAAATCTCCCGATGGCTAACATGACGACGTGAAGAATGGGCCGAAAAGTTGGGTATCTGCCGGATTCGACAGGAAGCTGTCGTTAGGCCACGTTGTGCTCGGCCAAACGACAGCTAACAACTGCTTGCTGTTTAATTGATTTCACCAGATGTCAGCTATCACATTTCCCCGGGGACATCGATGGGTATCAATGAGGCTCCACCTCCAAGGTGTTGGTCAAGCTGTATGTCAATGACCTTTGAGCCATTGAGCCGTCACAGAATTCACTTTGCAGCAGCGTTGCCAACGGCGTGGAGGTGGCTGTCGACCCCGTAGAATGATTTAAAGGGATCTTGGTTTGAAGTTTCTGGCTGGTACAGTACCTCAGCTTCTTCAAGGGTCCCACGTTGTGCGTTTTGATACGGAAAATGTCCGACTTATTCTTCTCAAAGGCCGTTCGACTTCTGCAATTTTGTTGAGAGACAAAGTACAAATTAGAGAGAAATCACAGACGTCAGGTGCTTGTATGTGTGTGTAAGTGTCACAAAAAAAGGCATTCATGATATTCTGCATCTAAGCTACTGTAACACAACTGGAAAGAGTGAATTACATCTCCACAGTACATCTGATTTGGCTTTAGATTTCGACGGAGGTATAATTGGACAGCGGTGCATTTTGATAATGTCCTCCTTCTCCTCCTATTCCCCCCGACGCCTCACCGTGATGAGCCGGGTCTGAATGGAGGGCAGACCTCCTCTGCTTACACTAGTGAATCAGACACCGGCCTCTTAACAATAAGAGAGAATAGCGGGCTTTGTCTCTGACCCATATCTACTTCAGTGCTCCCCTATGCCTGCAGTCATGGATAATATTCAAAGCCCGCACAATGCCGGGAGCACAAGACATAATTAAGATCCAAGGTGCAGAAATGAAATATTGGCCAGCGCTCTTCAATCAGCACATATTGCCCTCATTCTCAGTGTGTCATGCGGATGGATACGGAGGTCCAAGGAGAAAACCAACCCCCATGCAGACTTTGAAATTCGTGCAATTTGAATAGTTCGTAATTACACTCGAATTTCAAATAATTGCATTTCAGATCTGCCCGCCTCATCGATCGGGCAAATGTGCTTGGAGCCATATCAACTATTACTTCTATCATGTTAAAAAGCTTTTTTTTTTTTTTTTTTTACTGAAGATTACACAACACAGGCAGGACCTAGTATATAGTGGAGTAAGGTGAAACTCCTGTTTTTCACAAATACAGTTTTTATACTTTTTTTTACTGTTAACAGTCATGTTCTACTGAAATGTAATCGATGTGATGCATTTCATAGACTTTTCCAATGTAATAATTAGACCCCGTGTACACCGAATACACGGCATGATAATGTATTCAGAAGCGGTTATTGAGACCTCCAAGGAAAGAGTCCAGCATGACGATAACTTGGAATCCACCTCGCATGTAACTCAATCTGCCAATCAAAGAAATAAAAAAAGGGGGGGGGGAGCCAGGTATGAGCAAGTATCTCTCCTGCTACGTACCGCCCCTCTGATAAGATCTCCCCGGGGCCCATTTGATAATCAAAAGAAAGGACATCGTGGTCTTCTTTCATTTGCCTCTGAATGGAAATGAAGACCAGCCATGTCTCACAGTTCCTCCTTACTCCAGATATTGTTTGTCCGAGTGATGCCACTGTATGGAGGAGAGACTCCTGCACCTCGCCGATCAGATACGGGTTCTTTATATGCAACATTATCTTATTCACACAACAAATGACAAATAGATGGGGGTTTCTTTTCCTTTATGAATCAACTTGGCCATTCTATTTAATTTTATTTTATTTCCTTGAGCTGGAATACTCTCTCATACAGTGCCATTTGCAAAAGACATCCCAACACAAGGACAGAGTCATAACCATGGTTCAGCAGATAGATAAGAAAATACCTCTTTTCTGTGCTGAAGAAACAAAAAGGAATAAAAAGGATTAACAATTAATAATTAACATGGAGACACTACGTTCATTGCATACCCATGGTTCTGTACATATACTACTGTATTATTTAGTATAATATGGTAACTTCAGTATAATACATATTGATGGACGGAGCATAATTATCATTAATGGTAATTATTAATTGCCACATTGTTACATTTAGTTAGAAACTTACTTGCTGGCCAGGTGCACCTTGGGAGTAACACCAAAGTCTCCAAACAGTGTAACAAACACATTGGCATCTGTACCTGCTCCTTTGACATCCCCAGTCACAGTGACCACCTCGTAGACTGGAGCAGGAAACAAAATTTAAAAAAAGAAGAGAAATCAATAGAGGACAAGGGAGAAATATGGTCAAATATGTTACAGCCTTTGATTGAATTCCAATTTTCTACGTCCTACATTGTGCTACATTTTCTACTATGCTGTTCTATGCAAGAGTGAGATCCAAAAGAAGAATGGATCCCAAATCCATTTTGTTTTATTTATCCCTACATCTTAATGTTAGTGACACTATGATTTCCCAAAATGCCAGCAACCTTGTTCATACGACGAATCCAGCCCTGTCTAGAGTTGTACTAATTGCTCAAACATCCTTAATTTTTCACCGTTTTCTTTCACCAATTGTTTCAAGAACACAACAAAATATCCATTGCGGGCATGAGGTGACACAGGCTACATGCAACAAGAAGGATTAATTTATTTAGCAATGTAATGTGAGTTATT
>OMKR01102399.1:0-10413 GCA_900302355.1 Cyttopsis rosea
TGGCGAGAGACACAATAATCACACACACACACACACACACACACACACACACACACACACACACACACAATGACGAAGTGTCCTTAATGTATTCCATAGTTGGGTTTGGGTACACCTGAAAGCGCTCGGACTATAAACTGATAATTATTGTATGAGGAACAAGACATGTGACTGGGGGGCGTAGTCACAAGATGATGCTCAAGCTCTTTCTATGTATAAGCACGCCTCCTTTATGCTCAGCCTATATATACTGTATGTCTGCTAATGCCACAAACCCTTTGTACTTCTCCAGTGTACCCTGCGGGGTGCACTTGGACAAAGATACCCAGCGGTTATATAGCCAGCAAACCTGTAGGCTCCAGAAGAGGCCTGCCCAGAGATAATCAGGGGAGAACTTTAAAAGTGCTGTTCAACAGATTGAATGGGATGATCTACTGTTGGGAATAGACCATGAGGAAGACAGTCAGATATTCTCAAAACATTTGAGAGCACTATTAAAGATTTTAACTGCAAATTTAGGCACAAAAATAACAAGACCAGTGTCCCTTAGATAAATGTGGATATTTTAAAACTGATAAAAGAACAGGATCTCGTCTTAAAAACTGCGATTAAACCTAAACTGAGCCATGACGACACCATTTTGCTATGCACCACTACTCTAAAACCATTACAGTCTTTGCATAAACACTTAAAATCCTTAACAAGAAATTGATACATTTCCATCATTGCCCAATATTAAAAAATATATAATTGACTTCTCCTCCACTCAGACAGTTTATCAACATAAGAACAACTGCATAACGGTTCACAAGAGTGCAGCAAGAGTGAGAGGTATTGCATTATCCCACTCAGAAAAAGTACTTTCAGTCTGCTTTCTCTGTTAAAGCTGCACTAGAATGGAACTCCATCCCAGCAACTATTAGAGAATTGGACACATACAGGTTAATTAGAGCTCATTTAAAGAAGTGGTTAATTAGTACTCAGCTCTGTCAGCACTAAAACTCAATTGCACCTAATTGTCCTGAGTCTGTCTGTGCTGAACGTCCCTTGCTGTCTGCTGCAGTCTGCCCTCATGTACCTGCTTGCATATTGTGGTCTGGCTTGTATTGTGTCAGACTGATTTATGTATTTTATATACTGTGCATGCTTTCTATGTCTCTTTTCTTTTTATTATTGTTCTGCATGCTTAGAAATGATATCAATAACTTTGTCATTACAATCTTATATTCTGTATTTAGGGTATATATATTCTGTATTTGTCCAGGGACTACAGATTACAGAAAAATAGCTAACTCTGGCGCATTTACAGCAATGTTTATTAATGTGCACTGTGTCACTGTTAAACTAACAAAATAACAAATAAAATAGATCTTTTTATATTTTGCTGATGTTTTCATTTCCTACATCACGTCTAATACAGTCACACCGCAGGACGTTTTGCATGTTTAGGTTTAAAATACTCGAAAACCCACTATCCTTCATAATTAATTGGAACACTTGTGGAACTGAAATTGTCACGTCAACCACCCACCTGCTGCTGGTTACGTAATGTTACGGGATGGTGACGTACGGAGGAGGTGGACGGCCCGATTTGGAAAGCCCCGACATCGTCACTTCAACGATATTAACAGGCGATTAACAATAATAGCCCACTTTACCGTTGCAAAGCATTGGACTACCACGCTTGATAGAGATGAGAAATGAGAAATAGGAGAACATAGGCGACAATCCATCTCAGGATGGGGAGTCGAAAAGTGACGGGATCGGGGTAGAGACGGGGTCCTCTACTTCAATGGTCGTATTTTGTTACACGTGGAAGGGAATGCGTTACCTGGCAAGTTGAGGCACAGTGTTCATAAAGTCTAGGTATAGCGTGTTTCAGCGAATGCGACGGGACAGTGAGGGAGACTTTACCTGCGGATTGACAAGTTGCTGCCGGTTGTGCACGAGGCCCCAGGGGGCCACCCCCACCGCGATGACTTTCTTCTGGGACAGGGAGGAGGCCGCCGTGCCGTGGTCCCTCACCGCCTCGCCCACGCATCGGCCCACGCCCTCCCGCAGGCCCCCGGTCAGGATCCAGGCCCCTGGAAGGAGCCATATTTCACGGGTTATCCCCATTGTTGCGAGTGGGAAAACAAGGCCGTGAGAGATGTACGGGCGTGACAAAAGAGAGAAAGGGCCGAAGAGAAAGGGCGAGAGAGAGAGGTGGAAGGACGGGATTAAGCAGACACTTGGAAAGAGGAGAAAGAAATCCACGCCATCCACACAAAAAGGGTTTAGTTATAACTTAGTTACAATTTATACCCTATATACCCGGAACAATAATATATCCTGTGCATAGTATCGCATTTTGTATATTCTGTATATTTTTATATATATGACTATTTCTGTTTTGTATTTCTGTATTTGACAATTATTTTTTTTACTTCAAATTTCATTCTATTTTATTTATTTATTTATTTTATTCTCAATTTTTTCAGACTGTGAATGTTTTTATAGTCTCAGACTTGCACAGGTTTAAAAAATATTTCCAGAAGGAAGATTAGAGCTAGTCTAGGTCTAATTGAAGCCTTAAATTAAACCTGGCCAGAGGCATGTTTATCTTTGGATTAAAAGACGCGCGCCTCAAGGTCGACCTCGACAATAGAGAAAGTGGATTATCCGGACTAAAGCCCACTTCACACCTCAAATGAGAAACAACAGGAACAAACCGGTCCGTTCGTTCCTACGCAGTCGGATTCTGCGAAAAGCTTTCCGCGTCTTCATGCATTTCTTTTTCCATTTCTTCATGCGTTTCTGCTTCATTATGCAAATGAGGAGGCGTTGCTTTCACAGCGCACAGTCATTTAGTGAGATAGACACCTCCAGCATCTATCGAGGTCTCGCTAAATCAAACAAGGGTGCACCCCCCTCCGCCCCCCCCTTGCTGGTTCCTCACCCGTGCTCTGCGCGGCCCGGACGAGGCCGTTCCGCAGCACGTCCTTCACCCAGGTCTTGACCTTCTCGCGCCCCTCGCCGCCGACCACCGACACGACCAGGTTGGGCGACGGCACGCCCCAGTGGGCCGTCATCAGGGTGTAGACGATCTGAGGGGGCGTGTCGCAGGACAACCGCAGGTACTGGGACGGGAAGAGACATTGATAAGTACACTATAAAGACGGGATAAACTACAAATCACACTTTTTAGTCAAGTAATGTCTGAACTGTGAAACTTAGGCTGGATGAAACAAACATTTTAAACTCAACTAAGGGACTGTCCTGTTCCGCCTCGGATCAGGACAGTGGATGGCGTATGGAGAGCGATCTCCGGTCTACTACGCGTCCCTGTTCCCTGTCTCTCTGAATAAAACACATAAAAACAGTGATTTTATTTAAGAGGTACCTAATTATTTTCCTCTGTTTCCTAATTGAATGAAACAAAAAAGCCCTGTGTGTCCCGTGACGCAATAACTCAGATCTCCCCGTTGCTGTGGGACTTTTTTTTTTGTCAGTTGAGTAGGCGGTCCTTTAATGTGGCCCAGGACACATTCGCGTTTACGCCGCTAAAAGAATGCAGCCATATGTGGCCCAGACCACCTCCGAATGTGGTCAAACCGCATTGGGTGCGTTTACACCTGGCATTAGAGCTGTCCACTTGTGATCGGATCACCAAAGACGCATGTTAATGCCAGTTGTAAATGGGTCATAGATGATGCTCCATGAGGCTGTCCAAACCAGTTCGTACCAATCTGTTTACGAGAGCCACTGTTAATTCGTAGAGAGACAAAGTGAGAAAGAGAGAGAGGGAGAGAGAGACTTTTAAGTAGGAGCTTTCATAACTTAGACATGATTTACACATTGAGATTAAAATGTATAAACATCTTTCTGACGACAGATTCCCTTCAATGCAAACTGCTGATCCTGAGTAAAATGTAAACCATTCTCATGTGTATTTTTTTGGTCAAATCGACATTTCCAAGTGTGACTTATCACTTTATTAGAAGAAAGCTCTCTCTAAATGCCAGGGAGTGCCAGGAAATGATGGTCAAATATGATGTTAATGTCAGTTTTATAAAGCTCTTAATATTTGTGGAAACTCAGCAAACATCAAAATGTGAGCCTATTTTAATGCACTGATGCATTCCACAACAATAATAAAAAAAAAAAAAAAACACATTCCGCAACGATAAAACAATAAAAATATATATACTGTATAATGAATACAGTAGGCCCTCGTCTTGGTGTTATGCAGTCAAGTTTCTTATTTGGATTAATATACCAAGACGGTTGTCGTAAAAGAGATTCTGGAAAATGTTTATTACGTTACGATTATGAATAACAAAACCAGTGGGAATATCACAGGTTTTCAATGATCGCATTTTTTCAAGGACTTTTCAAGCATTTCAGTACAAAAGGAGATATTTTCAAGGTATTCCAATACTTTTATTGTTATTATATAATTATTTTTGGACAAAATTCAAGCAGCACTTCAAGCACCTCAAAGACCCGGTAAGAAGCCTGTCGCGGGATTTTGGAGTTTAAAAAATAAGCCTATTATCAAAACTAACATACATACACACATACATTGTCACAATTACAAAATAATGCACAGAAAGTCCAATGTATAAACAACAGCAGTAAAAAAATTATTCCTCCATAGTGGCATTCATCGTTGTTAGAGGTTGGCCTGTCCAAAGATGATGACGTCCTCGAAATCCTTGAAGCTGACGTAGCCGTCCGAGTCGCGGTCCACGCGTCGGAAGGCCTCCTCCGCCCTGCTCTGGGGCAGGCCGGGCGCCACTCGGGCGAAGGCGGCCTGGAAGTCGTCTAGTCTGAGAAAGCCCCGGCAGTGCACGTCGAAGGCGTTGAAGATCTGCCGGATCCTCCCGTAAGGGTCCTCCTCCGAGAGCTTCACCGCCATGAGCCTCTGGAACGCGTGGAGGGAGACCCCCCGCGACCCGTCGGGCGGCGGCTCTCGGCCCACGAGCAGATCCGTTTCTAACTTGGACGGCTTGTAACCGAACAACATCACCACAGCCAACTTCATTTCCTCCCTGCTCAAAAAGCCGTCTTTGTCCGTGTCGCAGAGGCGAAAGACCTCCTCGATCATTTTCCTCTCATCGTCTGCGATGTCTCTTGGCTGTTGCCTCACTCTGGTGAAAGACGACATCCCTGTGGAACGATAATCAAAAAAATTTAACTTCAACGTTATGTTTTTAGCTTATTAGTCTATGCTTTTATACAAATAAACTTGCCTTTCTTTAAAAAAAAAATCCATACATGCTCAAAAAAGTACTAAGTTAGCAAAGAAAGTAGTACAGTATGACTGAGCTTCTGTGTATCTCCATGGCAACGGTTCCGAGCGAGCCCCCTGCGGTCCCCCGCTCGTTGTTTTCATTGGGGCTTCTGCAAAGCGGGGTCCCGTCTAAAATGGAGTCGCCGTGGCACAGCGCTACTCTAACCCAAATAGTGAAAAAAGTACGGCGCGCTTTGCAACACAAACCACCTTGAAGGACGGTCAGACGTATCTGTGACAACCCGAAGCGACGGCGCGACAGGCCAGCTGTGTGTAAACGGCAAAAATAAGCGATAGGAAGGATCGCTTCCGCATTCTAAGGGTGTCAGGTTGTGGATAAAGTACGAAAAAATGGATAATATAGACAACATCATTGATGAGGTTTCCCCATTTCCCCTCAAAAAGCAACAAAAAAAAAGTGTATTTTTTTTTTTTTGCATTTTACCAACTGGGTTTGGAAAAAGCGCATCATGCTTTGGACTTTTTGGGAAAGTGATGGAAAAGGAAAGTCATTGTACACTCATCTTTTCCCTCTTTTGCTGTAGTTATGTAGACAACTTTCATGGCAGGTCCAGTCAGCTGTGGACAGAACGATGGGCCTACCTTTTGCAAAACTGTTCATAAGAATACTCAACACATGTAATGGGGACTTACAAGGCATTTAAATTATGTATGTGAATAATATTTATTTATTTAATCTTACCTAGATACAAGTGTTTATTTATTTTATTTTATGGTTTTTATAACCTCCGTTGCATGCTTTTTTGGTTGCTTTTTGAGGGGAAAATGGGGAAACGTCATCAATGATGTTGTCCAGATTATACATTTTTTCCACACTAGCAAAATATATTTTTTTATTCGTGACAACGAGCTGAACTTTCGACCTTCACCTGGGCGACGCAAACCCACGCAACCACCCAACACGTTAAAATTGTTGCAATACCTCCCCCCAACCACCAGACGGAGCAGCGAGGCAGCAACGGGAACAATGCGAGCGGCGAAGAAGAACACCCTTAGAATGCGGAAGTGATCCTTCCTATCGCTTATTTTGGGCGTTTACACACAACTGACGCGTCGCTCCGGGTTGTCACAGCTACGAGAAAGAGAGAGCCCTTCAAGGCGGGTTGCGTTGCAAAGCGCCGTGCCGTGCTTTGTTCACTATTTGGGCCAGAGCAGCGCTGTGCCACGGGCGGCTCCATTCTCGACGGGAATAGCGTTAGCATCTAAAGCTAACTAAAAGCTAAGTGAAACAAAGCTAGCTAATGCGAATTCACACGTGACAGTGACGAGCCTCTCGCAAGGTGGCGGAAGGATCGTAAACAAAGACAAAACTGCCAAGACAGGACTTCTGCACTACTACTACTAGTACTAGCACTACTACTAGCACTACTACTACTAGCACTACTACTACTACTACTATACGTTTTAAAGGAGAATGTTTTAAGTACTTACGGGCTCCTCGGGGGCTTCGGTGAAAGCAGATTCCCACCACGCCGACGGAATCACAGCGTAATGTTCGGGCCGACGCTGAAGTGAGCGGCCGATTCGCGGCGTCCGTCTTGACTTCGTGGTGCGTTCACGAAGCTCGGGATTATACGTAACGTAACGTAGGTGTGTTTCTGACGTACGCAACTGTTGCGTGGCTGAACTCCCAATATAAACACGTGGTAAATGGTTTGTGTTGTCGTATTGATGATTTAAAACCCGCTTTCGGATTCATGAAAACTTTATTTTATTTGTGAAAACGGGGAAAATGTGGATTTCATAGGTTTTTTTTTTCTACACACAGCCCATTTACGATCAGGTCTAGCTCAGAAACTGCAGTCAAACCTGGACTACATTATAATAAGAAGCCTAAACAGCGTTTACACACAACACAAATCCAGGGCTGTTTGAACACAACAAGGAGCACAGCTGCGCAGGCTCGGAATCCTGGCAACTGGATCCACAGTCTAATATGGCGGAGGGTGGAATTCCGTAGGATAGAAATCCTGGAATGGATTAAAAACTATATGCAGCAGAAAAATTTTGTGTTGTCTACAGTCCCATTACAGATACAGGGGAAAAAGTAACATTACTTTCAAATTCAAGCCCAATCAATGGGATCCCCTTGCATCAATTATTCCACAAGTGGCTCAATTTTAACCTGGCATCGCCGGACCAATTCGCAAATGCGTATTAGTCTGGAACCTCTCTTTCATTTTTGATTTCCAAGGGGCGTAATCAACGGGCACAAACCAAAATGTCTCTGGACACAATAGGATAGACCTCCAACCAATCAGAGCAACGGCACGTGCGGCGTAGCGCTGCGTCCCCGCTGGTTCAATATCATCCAATTGCAGAGCCGGAGTGCGGCAGCTCTAGATTCAGCCAGATTCCTATATTAGATAAACGATTGTGAGCGGTCCGGCCATTTCCAGGCCGGGTGGAAATCTGTTTGAATGGGAGGGGGTCCAGATGTATCTGCCAGAGCAAATTAAACATGAGCTCGCAGATTCGTCTGGTTCCCAGGCTCCCTCTGTTTGATAGACGGGGCCAAATTATTGGCTGATCAATTGAATACAGAATGTTGTCATGTGGAAATAAATAGCTAATTTGTTCTGATACTATGATCCGGCAGCTGTCATCACAAGTGTGACTGGGGGCCTGCATGTTAAATTGGTGAGGCATACCACTGTGAATAAGTGATGTGTATCTCTGAGTAAACATACCACTGCCAAACCAGGCAGTTGACCAGGAGCTGACATCCAACAGACACCAGATTGTGAGTGTGTTTGTGTCCCCATTTGGGCCTATGTGTGCACATGTATCAATGTATTTTACATAGTTAAAGTTATAACAGTAGACAGTATGTCTACAATATGACGGTCTAGGTAAGTGGTCTCAAATCACAGGTCCGGGGGCCACATCCGGCCCGTGCAAAAATGTAATGCGTATAAAACATAGTAATTAGTAAACAAAACAAAATAAAAAAAACAGTAAAGCATCAATTCAAAATGCAAAAGTAGGAATCTATGCCTATATGGACAATGTCCCGCTTTTACATTTCGCATTGTCGATACAGGTTTACTGGTTTATTGTTTGTTTTTAGGTTTATTGTTATAAATTGCCTTTTTTTTCGATTTTAACTTTATTTCTATAGGGCCAATTTTCTTCTATTTTTTAAATTAGATTACTTTATTGTTATTGCCTATTTGTTATGATGTGTGCTGCTGTAACACCGCTACTTCCCTGAATGATACGTTCTCTGGATGATTAAAGTATCTATCTAATCTAATCTAAAAATATGTTTTTTTATGATCACACGTCTACGTTTTTAACAGACGTAGCATTAGGAAATTAAGGCATTAATGCAGTGTTTTTGCCGTGATGTTCAATGCCATGCCACTCACGTAGCTGTGCCTGCGCCCGGCCCCGGCGAACTCCAGCTCTCCGAAGGCATCGGTGGGGCATTCTGAGGAGTGCTGAGCGCTGTTCCACTGGCTGACAATGGCCGCTCCAAAATAGTCGCCTGTGGCAATGGAGCCATGCACCTCCCGCACGCCGCCGCACTGGCACAACGCTCCATTGCTGACAGAGGGAACAGACAAATAAATACAGAGGTGGAAATGAACACATCAAAACTACTCTTATTACAGCAATTAAGAATATTTTGATTTGTTCTAATAATATAATCATAATCTTATACGACAGTGAACATAAAAATTGACATCAATCCATTTGGAGTAATAAGAACTCACAGGAACTATTTAAAATATTTGAATTCCATAGCCAGATGTTTATATTTGCCACTATTGTGTGCATAAAATGAGTGGTGCAGAGGGAAGTACTGCTTGTTCCAGTGTTGAAGATAAAAATCAAGGGCAAAATGCATTGTCATTTGGTGGGAAATGCATCAAAGGCAAGAATGAGATTTTTTTTTAGGTTTATTGAGCCAAAATAAAATTGGTTTATTCATTAACTGCTTTGTGTATATTATTTACAATTACTTTATAATTACTTTACTTTATATCCTGTGTAAACTCAAAAAGATTGTGATTTCCCCCCAAACATGGGAGGGAAAAAAATGTGATTCAATACTTGAGACAAGTTTAAGCCCGCTTCACACCAAATCTGGAACCGCATCGGATGCTCTCCCTAGTGACCGTCAGATGAACCACGTCTGGGTTTCGTGTCACAAAATACTGTATGTCAGGGAAAATGGGAGAGCTTGTTTGTTTTTCCAGAACAACAGCAAGTAGTTTCCTCAGCTGGACATTTACCATGTTCCACGAACGAGAGTTCAAAACTCCCTTTATATAGTGTTTGCAAAGTGTGAAAATTAGTTGTATAAAAAGAGATTTATTCGATGGTGACGTCCAAGGTTAACGTCGATAACGTCATTATTTTATAGACGTGACGTATATTTTGTGAGTTTTAAGCCCAATTTCAATAAAAGACATGACTGACCGAAACTTGTCGCACGAGCTGAAAATTTTGAGCTCATCCCGGAGCCTCGTTCGGACGCGAAAATTCCGAATGGACTTCCGGTTTGTTGTCGGATTTGGTGTGAAACGAGCTTTAGAATACGTACTCTTCCTCTAGACTACTTTGTATTTAAGGGAATTGTAAGTGCGTCTAAAAACTCAATACTGTAAAGATTCATTTTTTTCTCCGTTTTCAGCTGAACTGGTAGATGGACGAATGCGGCTACTGTACCTGAAGGAGTCCTCTACAAAAGTGGTGCACACTCGCTTCTTGATGATCTTAGGAATCCAGCTCTGGCAACGGAAAAAGGAGGCAGAGACCGTTAGGAAGGCAAGCAATAAGTAGCGGTGCATTCGGACACGTTTCTCTAGGCTCTCCTCTCTCGGCTATATCGATTTGGCCCGTAGGGCTTTTGTTTCCTAACTCCCACCGTCTCATTGTTGTGTTTGTCATGGTTTTCTCACACGTCTTGTCAGTTTTTAAGTTATCGTGTTGTCAGGCTTAATGTTGTCTTGGACCTAATGGGGATCCTGGAAATAGACATATCTCTGCTACCCATGCTTTAGACTTATAGAACATTCGACATCACCAGTAATTCTTCTTTGGAGCAACAATGCATACCGTTTGAAACCCGGTGGTGGATGAACAAGTCTATTCGCTTTTACCTGGTG
>OMKR01102400.1:0-16421 GCA_900302355.1 Cyttopsis rosea
GGGGGGGTTTCATGGTAGTTTATGTAATTTTTAAACAAGTGTTAATCAATACAGTATATTTTAAGATGATGATGAGTATTTCTCAGCAGGGAAGATGGTTGCTATGTCTATAGTACACGGGGACCAGCACCACATTTCTTCTCAAAGGACCCTGTGAACCACATTGTAGGAAAACCTGGTTTCAGTGCCACTGTAGAAGAACTTGTGGAAGTACTGTACTCTCAGCCTCCACTTCATACTTATCGAATGAGACAAAAAATACACTTTTTGCCTGTGGACATACAATCTGGCAAGGAAATCAGTCAAAATTTGAAACATTTAAGGGTGTGTAGAGGAGAGGAGGTACATTGTGGGGAAGTGAGGAGCCCTAAACCTTGTTGAGATTATTATAACCTTGTAGGGTAACTGCTGGGGCAGTGGCTTGCACCATTTGGCCACCCATTGCAAGATTTTAATTTTTTTATTTTTACATTAAAAGGAAGCCCGTTTTAACCAATCAAGACAGTGTTTGGTCGGAGAAGCTGCTGCTGAACATCATTCTGTCAGTTGTCGCCCCACAACTGGATCCCCTCCAATTTGCCTATAAGGCTAAGAGGGGCACAGAAGATGCTGTCACCTGCCTGCTGCACCTCCTCCTCCAGCACCTGGATTCCCCAGGCACCTTTGTCAGGATCCTCTTTGTGGACTGCAGCTCTGCTTTTAATACCATCCAAAGACATCTGATGATCCGGAAGTTACACCACCTCAACACAACAAACAGTTGAAATGGTTGACAGTTTCAAATACCTCGGAGTGACACTGGACAATAGACCAGCACACTAATGAAACCCAAAAAAGGAGCCAGTCATCCGTAAGGTTAAAGGACTCTATGTTGTCCCTCATCTCCTCCTCTGTACCAAAGCATTATTCAGCCCATCTACTGTACTGTTCCACCTGCTTCTTTAACATGTTATCCGTTACTAACTGGGCCAAACTCACACGCCTAACCAACACCGCTGCAAGGATAATTAGTCTCCCCACACCCAACCACGCGGAGCTAAACAATAAAGCCATCACACGCATTGCTACCTCAATAGAACAGGACATCACACACCCGCTCAATCAGCATTTTATCCCACTGCCCTCCAGGCGCAGCTACAGATCCCACAGCCATAGCCACCTTGAACACAAGGCCTCGTGTGTCATTGTATGTTGTTACTGTGTGCTGTTGTATGCACTGTTGTCTGATGGGTACAGTGCTGCGGAAAGGAATTTCCTCTTGGGGAACCTGAAGTCTAAAGTCTTACAATTTAAGTCTTCATAACACATCCAGAAAGCAGAATTGGTGGAATCTCTGCAAAATCTATTTTGCAAAACGGCACCATGTTCCAAATTGCTGGATGCAATGTACACAGAAAACAGTGTTATTCAAAGGTAATATTTCTAAAGACCCATTCTCTGCCTTCAATCATCAAAAAGACATCATAATCTCATGTTTAGCAGCTAATTGGCGACACCTTGAGGTTGCTAGTGGTATTGTTGTTTTTTACATTGCTCTCTCAAAGACAACCAGTTGCTTGGTTTTTTTTGGGGGGGGAACTTCTAGGGAACCAATCTAAATGGCGATACTGTCATTCTTCTATAGCCGTTACACTATAATCAAAATTTATTTCATAATATGTTAAAGCAAAGTTCCCGTTTGTTTTTTCTTTAAATATATTTAGGTAAAAGTGTTCTTCAAGTTGCTTCACTGAATGTATTTTTCAGATCATGCAGACACTAAAACAATGTGACTGCTGTGTCCCTAGAGGATGTGTTGGTGGTGCCACAGGACTAGCATCACTTCCACCTGCTGGATTCACACCACTGCCAGGCATCGAGTTTTTAACCAATTTGCCATTGCCTTTCAGACAAACAATGCAGTTTGGGATGCAGAGTTCTCCAGGCTTTGGATGCTTTTTAATCTTGACTATGCTTAGTCTGGATTTACGTAACGTACGAGCAAACGGCAAAATATGTCCACCCTGTCATGGACAAATTCAAAGGAGAGTAAATACATTTTCATTGCATAGTGATTCTAAAATGTACATTTTCAGAAAGATGTTTAGTCCCTTCAACAATATATTTTAGTTAATGGTAAAAGTCTTTTGATAATAATGAAATTACTGCAAAATATTTGTTTCCCTATAAAATCTGCGATAGTTGCACTTTCTTTTCTAAATAAAATCTGACAACAAAGATATCTGGTCAACCAATCAAATTTTCAGGCTACTCTCTCAGTAGCGGTGTCAGAAGTGGTGTAGCAAACACAATGGAAGAGGTAGATGATGCCATGTTCACATATATATCCCCCATTCAACCATATAATACCCGCCTGGCTTTACAAAGAACAGGTAGATATTTTTAGAATAACTGGTTATGCCAAGGGAAAAAAGTTGAAAATAAAGTTCCTCTATTGCCTGTAGCCAAATACATAAAATAAACCAGGCTTTACCGTTTTCCAGTCATTTAGTCCCCTCAAAATAAATTTATATAGTAATTTCTAATTATGTAAAAGGTGTTATTATAGCATAAGAGGTTATATAGGATACATTTGTGACGTGAACTATGTGAGAGAACAGCGCTAATTGAGATATTCTAAATAAGGTATGTTTCTGGAGTAGATGGCTTCATCAATTGTAGATATCAGTGCAGATCTAAGTCCACACAAACATTCAGATTTGGATATTAACCAATTATTAGTCATGCATTATATACCAAGTTGCCTATCCCGATAGACATACTGAGTTAGAAAATTAATGTAATTCCAGTCATGACCACAAAGGAAACCTATTTATTACTCAAAAACAATACATAGCTGACAGTGTTCTACAGTATGTACAGCAGCAAGGTGAATAGTGATACAACAAATATCAGGAATTAAACATTAATTGTACTAATAATAAGGTAACAAGCTGTAGTTCAATGGAATTTTATAACTTGATTTCCACAGAAGCATATTATCCTGAACATACTACTCTCAAAATTAAATTATTTTTTGCAAGGTTCAGAAATAGTAAAAAGTAATTGTCATTGCAAAGCGGACATATGTCCTAACAGATTCCTTTAACACTGCTAACCACACATTAAAATATATTTTAAGTGGGATCATATTTCCATGTTATCATGATAACTTTTCCCTCTACCGTTGAACTGTTGTTCCGATTTAAATACCAGGGCTTCCAAACATGGTATTTTGAAGTTTTCAACCTCGGGAGCAAATACAATAGAAGCTAGTTGGAGCTTGCTCAGACTAATACGTCTGTATCATCATATAGGGAGGCTGCATCCCCCCAGGACTAGTTGAACAGATCCAACATGTGTCCCATTCATTCAGTGCCTGTGGACAAATATCTGTGAGCGTATTAGATGGCGATTGTGAAACGTCACATTTTCTTCACATCTCTCGCCCGCCGACCGCAACGGCAAAATGAGTTCCTCCCGCCTTTGGTCATATTCACGTTTCCATGACATCGGAAGAGGAGTCTTTGAGCTTCGGCTGCTCTCTGCCCTCACGCCGAGAGTCAACATCCTCAAGGAGTGAGAGATCAAGCGCAGGCAAGGGTACCCTCCAGTACTGGAAAGAGTTGTAAGTGCAGTCATCGTCGGCGCTCTCGTCGTTCGCCTAGTTGAGAGGAACAGGAGACAACTGCATGAAGACAGAGAAAGACGTCCACACGTCACCTTAAAGAGTCTGTCCATGTCCACAGAGACACGCCGAATTAAATACTGCACAGCTTAAACCCTTTTGCCACAGAGATTTAAAGAGGAAATCCGTACATTTGTTTTTGTTGGGTGTGCGACACACCACAGGTCGCAGAATTCAATTTGAAACGGCTATTTATTTTATTATTATAATTTTTTTTTAAACAAAATTCCTCTTGCCACTAATCAAGTGGGGGCATATCATCCCCAAACAATATGCATTTAGCGACATCTAGTGGACACCTGCTGCAATTACACCAGGTCTGGGGGGATAACGCCCATCAAGGGGAAGTCCGCCCTCTGCAGAAGATGCTACAAACAGCCACGGATCGCTGCGTTCACGTACCACACCAGCCTGAGGAAATTCAATCCGAGGAGCGACGCAGTCTCCGCGGCGGCGTTTCCCGGAGACCTCACGGTGTCGCTGGGAGCCTCCTGGACTCGCCGTCACCGCCGTAAAGCGACTCGACGCGCGGTCACAACTTCCGGTTTTGCGACGGGGTTCCCGCGGTTCGAGCTCGCGTTCAGCGCTCCGCGGTCTCTTCCTGGAGCGGCTGTCCGGTGCGGGCAGCAGCGATGGCGGCGGGTCGACGCTCACGTCTCCCATGGCGCTTTCAACGCCGCAACGTGAGCTGTGACGACTTTTCGGAGGAGGGCCGCCGTACAACAAGATGTCCTCCGCCGCTCGCCTTTTGGTCATGGGTGCGCGACCGAACACTGCGGCGATTGAATCGTGCGCCACGACGGCTTGCTTGTTGCGCCCGACCACAAAGGGAACGCCCACATATCAACCACGTGGGCTCCCCTCAGCCAATGGGAGGAGAGCGAGGGTGTGGGCGGTGGCACGTGGGGACTCGTTGACCAGTTAAAAATATTGGGCTCTCTAATAATAATAATAATCATAATAATAATAATCATGATGATAATAATAGTTCATTTTTTGGTTGTTTATTGTATGTAAGTTTTTCTATTTATACTGTATACTAATAATATACTATTATATTTTTACCGTGATTGCCTATTTGTTCTGATGTGTGCTGCTGTGACTCCCTCCAGGGATGAATAAAGTATCTAATAATAATAATAATAATAATAATAATCATGACTTACAGAGCTGGGGAGTTTTGGTTTTAAAATCGCACCTTACAAATGCACATGACATCATTTAGCAGTTGCTTTTCTCCAAAGCGATTCACAATTGCTGCATATTTTCTCGGTAGTCAAGCCAGCTGTATATCCAAGTCACAGCCAGCTAGTTAGATTTTTCTTTTTAAGTAGAGGACCGGTAGAGAAGTGTGGAGGGAGGGGGGGTCGAGGTCCTTATGATAAACTGGTCAGTGCAAGTGGGGTCCAGGTGTGTTCTGAATGAATTGAGAAATGTATCAGACCCCCAAAATATAGTATTTTTGGGGGTCTGATCCGTTTTTTCTTATTTCTTTGCCAAAGCTATCAAGCCGTTCTATATTGTCAGACAATAATCCACTCATTTCTGGATATGAGATGTCTTCATCACTCCTTAAAACATCCAGGATGACAGGTCCCCTTAGTGTACGGCTTAGTGTACAGAAATCTAGACGTCTAGAAGTTTCCATTTTAAAACTTTTATTGCAAATTGAGTAGAAACTGTTTCAAGGGGTGATCGTAGAGATGTCCAATCATACAATAAGTTTTAAATAACTTTTCCTATTTCCTTGGACTTTTGTTTACTTTTAATCAACCAAGGTAGGTAAAAATTTACACAATGTTAAAACAAATAACTTCATATGTTATGTCAAATCAGAGTGTGTCCCACAGACATAGCCTCCAACCATGATAAAAGCTCACTCTGAAATCGGGAGTTAAAAACCCCCCAAAAAACAACCACTTTGGAATACAAAAAGACTGCAGCCCAATTGACAGAAATCGTTAAGAGAAGGTAGCAAGGCCCAGGTCTCAAGGGTTGCATTTAGTCTCTGCACATTTCATAGAAAAACAGGACTTGTATTTGAGGGGGAAAAAAGCACCTTGCAACTTCAAGAGATACCAGCAAAAATGCTAAAGCTGGAACAGGGAATATTATGAATGTCATGTGAGATATAGGCTTTAGCCTGACCTGCTCCCAAAAAAAGGAAGTCGGCGGATTGATCTGGCAACTTTCTCCCACGAGAGGAATCATAAAAAGGAGCATGACAGAAAAAGAAAAAAAAAAAAAAACATTTTGTCCATAAGCGTTTGTTTTCTTATTTTTTCTTTCAATCCGTTTTCCCTCAGAGCTGCTCGACTCCAAGTTTGCAGCTCTGAAGGGCAAGTCAAAATGGCTCCGTGTCACGTCAGGCTGTCGTGCTCCTCACACCGCGCTGCCTTTGCGGGCGGCACTTGGTCATCTTGTTCTCCATTTGTGCACAAGTGTGCTGGTTTCCGTGCCACAAAGAAGACACAGTCGTAGACGTATTTCAACATAGAGCGCTCATTCTCTGTGTACGTGGTCTGAACCGACTCTCTCTCCACCTGCCAGGGGGAAAAATAAAAAGACTCTTGACTTGCATTTTCATCACTGTTATGGGTAAAGAGTAGGGATGTAACAATACCAAAAACTCATGGTACGATAATTCCGCGATACGATATTTATCGCGATATTATATTATTATTATAAAAATGAATGTTCTATATCTATGTGATAACCTTTATTCTGGGAATTCTCAGAGTTGTTTTCTGGCTGCAGCTGCCGGTGCAGTTCCGTACTATGATTGAGAGCTTCTGTGACCCTCTAGTCGTAATCCATAACAACACGGAGATGATATGTTCTCACAGAGAAGTGAAACATCTTGCTTCTGGTGTTTATTTGTTGTTGTTTCTTTAGCGGTTGTTTAAGGAAGTGACGTCAGAGCTTCTTCGTCTCCTCTCTCGGCGTCACCACAACATCTTTTTCACCACACGAAGAAGAGCCGATGTTGTCGTTTACGAGTAGATACAATTTATAACCTTATTTTATCAAAACGGTTTCACATTCTGACTTGATATCGCACGGATTATGGGAGAATGATCTTGATCTGCATGTTTGCACCAAAGGGAACCGTAAGATCGGCGTTTGCGCTGTTGTTAGAGTGCAACAATGGGCGAGTACGTTTTTTCTGGCGGTGGAGAGCAATTAGCCTCTAACTTTTAATATTTAGAAATCTAAATCTGTTCAAAACAGAGTCCGAGTCCGCAGCTATACTAGCGAAATAACCATGTAATATCCTGGTAGATCGTCACAGTCCCACATCTGAGACATTTTTTATTGCGATAGTCGATATATTGTTACATCCCTAGTAAAGAGGAAATGTTCGTCATGCCTGTATATTATGAGGTACTTACAAGTTTTCTATTATTATTATTCCACTATATTCTATTCGAAAACTGCACAATTTAAAATTCAGATCATAAAAGAGCAAATAAAAAAGCACTGAATTCTGATGTTAGTTACCTCCATGTGAAAGCCATATTTGATGATGGCTGCTCTGATCTCTTCGTAGCTCAGTTCAATTGACAGCTCATTTGCCATATTCTCAAAATGGTACAGAAGTGGGCCTGTTGAAACAAGAGGATATAAAATACATTTCTTACGATGGCCTTAGTGAGTGGGGATTGCTTTAGAATGCCTTTGTTAAATTCTTATACCAAATGTAACATCAAAGGTTTCAGCTGTGAAAACCCGTTTGGGGTCCATTGTTGAGTCCAGCAAAGTCACATCAAAATCTAAAGGTTCCGTAGTCTGTTTAAACTTAAAATAGTACAATTATTCAATTTGGAATATTTGTTATATTTCCTCAAATATGGGGATATGGAGTCCACACTGCTCTTTCCCATTAACCGACTCACCTAGGTTGACCCAGACACCTCCAGGTTTCAGAATCTTCCAGATGGTCTCCACATAATCCAGAACATTGTGAGCTGTGTCAATGAAGAAGCAGGTGGCCACACAATCCCAGGTGTCTGAGGCAGAGGGAGCGAAACAAAGATTATATTCTACAAGTTTAAATTACAAGTCATACCACAGTTCGCCTTCAGTAATACAAAATCATCACTGACCAGGCTCTGTGTACACCTCCAGGAAATCCCCCGCTACCATTGAAAAGTCTGAAGTAGGTGGCAAGCTCTGGGGGTTCACATCAGGGAAAGTGATAGGCCGTGCCTGGTCAGATGACTTCCTGTTGTTGCTAAACTGGTGGATCCAGGGGTAAAGGGTCAGAGAGTTCACCTTCTCGCACCTGAAGTGAGCAGCCCACAGTTAAGAGGATGGGGGCGATGGCGATGGTAGTGAGATCATACGTGAAAAAGAGTGACGGGAGGTTCAATCTTGCCAGAGAAGAAAATGTTTATTTTCTGGTTACACCAAGCACTATTTAATTATATAATTTTCACTGAAAAATCAGGAACATCTTAAAAAAATGCATTCGTCAGCTTGCTGTACAATTCTACTGCAAGGGAAAAAATGCACAGCCTGTATTGAGGAGAGTGACAGTAATTGATAGTTAATAAGAGCAGATTAATGTAACCGGAGTAAAATGTAAAAACGTACCTATTGAGTACAAAGTTTGAAGAGAAGAGCATGAAGAAGCTCCATTCATTCCCCTGGCACATGTAGCCCAGTCGAGCGATCTCCCAGGCTAAACGGCCGAGCCCTGCACCCGGGACCAGCACGTTCACCTTAGACACGTCACTGGCAGAATGAAATACACAATACTATAAACAATACAAGCCCATTTGATTAGAATACTTGCAGCGGGTCCATGCTGTCATGACATGTGACAAAGTTGTCTCAATGTATCTGTAGGCATCTGTCTTCATTGGTGCATTTGTTACTGTCTTTTTTCTGGCCACATGTTTTTGTTTATCAAGGCTTTTGGTTAGGATTAATTAAATCCTACTACAATCACTTATTCTTTAATCTTAATATTGATACCACTAAAATGGGTTTTCTTTTCAGACTTAAAGGCGACGATACACACAACTTGAAACGGTGGTTTGAATTAGGTGCACCGTAGGAAATTACATGGAGCACTAAAAGGGTTAAGTATTTGTGTACTCTATGTGTATATGTCATATGTCATATATATATATATGTCATGTCGACGCCGTCGTATATGTCCGAGCATGAGCATTTCTCACAATCGGTCACTTGGGAAGAGTCTCTGGATCTCGCGGATGAGGGGCCAGTAGCAGGAGTCCCTCTCAGCCTGTCCTGCTTCGCTCCAGTCTCTAACAAACTGCTTGATGGTGGACTTCAGCTTGTCCATGTCAAATGTAGAGGACGGACGCACTTTCCTCAGATCATCCTGAAGCATCGAGAGAGGGACAACGTATAGTCAAATTCTCCAGCAGGGTTAAAAGCACAATGAGTACAGACATTATTAGGGCCCTACGATTTCCGCGATGCGGAAAACGTGGACGGAATCGTGAAATTTAATAATAAAAATAGAATCAATGGTAAAATGTGGAATACCGTGGAGTTTGCCAAAATGTGGATGCAATTGATAAAAATCTGCATTTTCTCTGTCATTATAAGCGTTTTTTTCACAGGACCTAAACCAAATGAGCAGAAAAACATTATGCCGAGTCTTGACTGTGTTTTGGTGTCAAATTACAGACGTGCTGCTGGTGCGGGCTCCATTACTTTCCCTTGTTACGGGACATGTGCTTAAATTGTAAAACACAGAATTCAGAAAAAATTTAAACGTAAAAAACGGAATTTGGGAAAAAATAAAACGCAATCTGGAATTTTTTTTTTACGGATTTCATAGGGCCCTACATTATACACTTGGATGGCACCATTAATAATCAAATCTTAACCTAACGTCAAGAAAGAGAGGCACCAACCCTATCTGTAAAAACTATGTAGATAAATACTGACTTCCACATTTAGCATTGCTAAATGAGTTCTTAGCCCTACCTCCTCACCGTACTCCATGTTCTCAAACATGTGGATACAGTTGAGGACGATGGTATGCAGCACCTCCTGATTGTGCTCCACACATTGGCTTATCCGGGCCAGGTTGGGCATCACGCCCGGCAGAAGCATCTGATGCCGCTGGGTCAGGCTCCCAAACTGCCGCTCGGCACGTTTCACCTGCTCCTGGACGTGGACTCTAACACATCACAACAAACGCAGAGAGAGAGAGAGAGAGTGGTCCAAGCCTTTTGTGTTTTATCATTTTCAGGAGAGGGGCACAGAATTGTGTCCTTGAGTTTCTTTCATTGTCTGTGAGCAAAGCGTTAAAGTTGCAGTGTGTAGAATTAACAGCATCTAGCGGTGAGGTTGCAGATTTCAACCAACTCGTCTACCCCTCCGTGTAGGAGGAGTGTTTGGTTTGTCCGTTCTGGGCTACTGTAGAAACATGGCGGTGCAACATGGCGGCCTCCGTGGAAGGGGCTCCAGCCCCCACGGAGATATAAATGGCTCATTCTAAGGAAACGAAAACACAATGATTCTTATTTTCATGGGATTATACACTAATTAATACATAATTATGAATATTATATTCCATTTCTGCCAAGTCCATTCCACTAGACGCCGCTAAATTCTACACACTGCACCTTTAAGATGACATGGCTTGGAACACAAGACTAAAGCGAGACCATTCAGAACAATTCCTTGTGTATGAAAATGTACCTGGTCCTATAGACAGATTCTTATTGTTCTTGTGTAGACAGACAGACAGACAGACAGACAGACAGACAGACAGATAGACAGATAGATAGATAGATAGATAGATAGATAGACAGACAGACAGACAGACAGACAGACAGACAGACAGACAGACAGACAGATAGACAGCGTTGCGGCAGCTCACATCTAAACAGGCAATAATAACAGAGTAATGAGGAGCTGAGGGCGGGCTGGCGGTGTGTAATAAGCCGACAGCACTAAGTGGCGCCGGGCTGGTGAGGGTCCAGGAGAACATGCTCCGGATGCAGGACGTCATCACCAGGAACACGATACGAAAGAGAAACTTTTTCCGAGTCCGTCCGCTGCAGCGGTCTTCGGGGGAGCGTTCGGGACCAGGGGTCTCAGCCCCAGTGCCCAGTTAGGTCCGTGCCCCCCAGGTGTGCTCCTACCTGTAATATCTAAACGCGTCGATCACCTTCCAGAAGTGCTGCCTCTCCAGCTTCGCCTCCTCCTCCGGGGCGTATTTTATCTTCTTGTGAAAGAGGCTTTCATCGTGCTCTCCGTCGACGACAGCCTCCCTTGTTATATCGGCCATGTCCGAAAGCAGCGCAGGAGCGTCCAATCGAACGGCGAGCGAGCGATCGTTGGAGACCCTTTCAGGAAAAGCAATCGAGGTGCCGAGTGACTCTGCAGGCGGTACGCTACTCCGCTCATTGTTTTGTTGTCGTTCAGTGTTTGGTTTAAAGTGTAATGAGAAATTTCACATAGAAAAAATATTGTATTGTTAATTTTAATATTTTATTAAAATGTTATAAATAAATAAATAAATAAATAAAAAATAATAATAATAATAATAAAAAAAAAAATATATATATATATATATATATATAATAAAATCCCAAGGGAAACGACATAATTGTGTCAAAATTAAAATTATACCACTATTTATCTATCTATCTATCTATCTATCTATCTATCTATCTATTATCTTTGGGTTAGGGGTAATTTTAGGTTCTTCAATGAGCTTGTTAAATGTTTGTAGCTTTGTGTTTGTTGTCGCCGTGTGCTCGTGGAATGTAAACAAAGACGCGTATCCTAAAATATGGCGACCCAGAATGCAATGCGCCATCACGTGGTTCTCTATAGACGGTTAAACTAACGGTTGAGCCCTGAACATTGCGTATAGTAGATTAATCAACATTTGACTGAAAATTATACACTTCAAAATATCATCAATATAAAAATGTTCACTGGTTCATCCACTGAAGTTACACAGTTTATTCCATCACAAAGCAATGAATGACAAGTTTTTTGTTTGTAATATATATATATATAATCCCAAGGGAAATAACGTAATTGTGTCAAAATTAAAATGATATCACTATCTATCTATCTATCTATCTATCTATCTATCTATCTATCAACCAATCTATCGATTATCTTTGGGTTAGGGGTTATTTTAGGTTCTTTAATGAACCTTGTTAAATGTGTGTGGCTTTGTGTTTGTTGTTGCTGTCGCCTGTGCTCGTGGAATGTAAACAAAGATGCGTATCCTTAAACATGGCGACCCAGAATGCAATGCGCCATCACGTGGTTCTCTATCGATGGTTAAACTAGCAGTTGAGCCCTGAACATTAAGTATCAATATAAAAATGTTCACCGGTTCATCCACTGAAGTTGCACAGTTTTTCCATCACAAAGCAATGAATGACAATTTTTTTTTTGTTTGTTTGTTTTTAATATATATATATATACATATATATATATATATATATACACAGGATCTGACCATTCAGATCACACATTATAATGTACTGTCATCTTCAAATGTTTGGGTTGACAATCTTTCCCATAAAGAGGATATCTGCAGAGCCTCTGAAGGATTCTGTGAGGATGACTATGAAGGGACGGTCAAACTTCATGACACGGACTCGGTGGTAGGATGTAGGCACCAGGAGAATACCCGTAGCAGCTGCAGCGACTGCTCCAACTTCATCCACATCCAAAGTGGCTTGGTGGACGACCTTCACAAGGACATACAGCAATGTGAGATGATGGATGGAAGGATGGATTGACAAAACCCAAAGCAATATGAGAGCCACCAATTGATGACTGGTTGGAACTCCTTACTGGGTCAAGATTCGCTCGCCTTACCTCAGATACCGCCAGTTCCTGCTCCTCTGAAATGCCACTGAGATCAGCTTGTCGACTGAATATGCTTTGTATTCCCATTCCACTCAACACATTCTTCAGGGAAAATGACATTTTGATGGAGAACTTGGGAAGATATACATGGGTTTTACTAAGGAACAAAAAAAAGAATTCAGGGAAAATGCACCATTACTGTCAAATTGACTGGGATAGCATTTGACATTTTGTTGTAAATGTAGGCCTAATTGCAACCTCTAGAAAACATCTAAATTTGATCTAAGTCTGTTTTTT
This sequence comes from Cyttopsis rosea, assembly GCA_900302355.1. Classification (NCBI taxonomy): domain Eukaryota; kingdom Metazoa; phylum Chordata; class Actinopteri; order Zeiformes; family Parazenidae; genus Cyttopsis; species Cyttopsis rosea. Next base: position 12,794 of record OMKR01102400.1, read on the forward strand.
TTTTTACATCAATTTATTATCGGGTTCATTATAGAGTTCATAAGCACAGTCCTTTAAAAAGTGCTGTATGGTATATTTCATTATTATAAGAGATTTGTTTCCCCAAACCTTGGTTTCATCCACTTGAGCCATTTGGTGATATGGTTCATGGTGATATGCTTCTCCACTTCAGCCACCTCATCATCTGGCAACACCAGCAGCATTGATTTGGAGTCATTGTAAGGTAGCTGGAGGACTGACGCTGAAATGTTGTGGTCATAGTATCCATACAATCTTTCCTCCAGATTCATCATTTGTACGGGAACCTACAAGATGTAAATGTTAGACCTTAAGCGCAGTTCAAAGATAACAGAGTAAAACCTGGAAGCATCCGGGATGCACAATGAAATCTCTGTAGCATTTCCTGGAATAAAGACTGCATTTTCTATGGGCTCCAAAGGCTCTTGTTTTGCAAAGAGCTACTTCGACTCTCTGCTGGCTAAAGCATTTGTCTTGAAGAGTGAGCAACAGAGTTAGTCTGGAAAGAAATGCAGTTTGCAGAATGAGGTAGTGTATCCGTAAATGGGATGGATATGATTGTTTATTTTCTGATCTGCATTGCTGCATCGGAGTTTGCAGCGAATATGACCAGGTGGCAAGTACTTGCCCACATTTGATAGAGATTACCAATTTTCTTTGGGACGCTTATGCAAGATACTGTATATAAGATCACAAACAGCGGTAGGTAAACTGAAAAGCTACTATTAGTTGTTTTATACAAATACCACACTGGCTTAGTTCTTCTAAGTATGGGGGAGTGGTATCTACATGAAACGTATTATACATGCAGCCATTGTGAATAGATTGTGTATGTTGCAACCTTGGTCTGTTCATCAACATTGAACAGGTCCTCCTTGGTCTCCTTGGGGTCAAAGGGAAACTCCCATTTACCTAGAACACAACCAACACAATAGTTGATAATTCACCCTAGACACAGTCAGCTAAAGCCCATTCATCAATTCTTATAAAACGCTTTACCTTTGAAGAATGTGTAACTGATGAGATACATAAGAGTGAGAGGATCCAGGTCTTGGACAAGCGTGTCAATCTTCCCACCGGTCTTCTCCTTCACATAGCCATTGATTGTATTTATACTCTCTTTGGTATTGCTGAAGTCAACAGTGAATCCATCTGCCAGGTACGAGTGCCTCAAGACCTCCAGGAACTCAGGCTTTGGCTTGAAGGTCTGATTCACAAACATGGCAATTCCTGCACCCAGGTCGTCTTGGGATGTCGTGTTGAACCTGGTGAGGAGTGTCTGGAAGGCCCGGTCTATGTCTGCCTGTGTTAAAGCCCTATCGTAGCCCAGACCGGTAAACAGCTGTCGGTGGGTTTCTCCGTGGGCTCCCACAGACAAGGCGGCCAGGGCTAGAGTCACACTGGCCGGCGAGAAGAAGATGTTTTTTCCTTGCAAGTCTGTCTGGGCAGCTAGCGCTTTGTACAAGCGAACGGCAAACTCTTTGTTGGCTGAAGACACCAGTTCGAGGTTGATGCCGCTGTTGGCGGCTTCGGTGACATCATGGCCTCTCGCTAAGCAGACGGCTGCAGACAGGATCCAGATGCTGAAAGCTGCACGCATCATGGTGGACTAGGATAAAAGTACAGAAGAGCACCTTTGCTCAGAAACTCTTATGCAATATTTGCTTTTGTGAACTGCTATTTGCTTTGGCAAGTTTTGCGCTACAAGGTACTTTGCTAAATTACAAATTTGTTGGAGATCATGCTCATTTGAAATCTAGCATTTTAAATATAAGAATGTGATTGAGTAAACAAACCTATTTAAGGTTATTCCAACAAAATAAGTATTCGTATTTATATATTCAAAGTGTCAAGTTACAACTCAAAGTCAGTATATCAAACAAACTCTTACCAGTCAAGGAAGAATTCTAATGTTTGAGAAGCACTACTTCATTTTCTGAAAATGGCTACGGTTTTCTGAGATTACCTACCCTCAGTTGTTCAAACCTTATGACTCAAATGATTCTTCTTCTTCTTCTTCTTCTTCCTCTACCTGTTCCAAAGACACCAAGCCGCAGACTAAGTAGAGGGAGCTGTTCCCTTTTAAGAATTGATCAGATCAACCTTTGGCATGTTTATTTTTGCTCTTATTTACTCTGAACCCCATATTTGTACTGGTTAACGATCGCTGTAACCGATTCATTCATTCATTCAATTCATGGCATCACAGCTTTGGAAATCAACTGCACAGTGCCAGCTTTAAGAATCACTCAACCTACTTGGTAAAATGCTATCTAAATGATGGCATTTTGACAGAACCTAGAGTATAGAAGTAGTGTTTGTGGGCAATATAAATGAACTTCCAGATTCTTAAAACTCAAAAAATGGTATATGCGGCACAGTGGCTCAGTGGTCGGCACTGTTGCCTCACAGCAAGAAGGTCCTGGGATCCAACCCCAGCCGTCCCAGTTCCTTTCTGTGTGGGGTTTGCATGTTCTCCCCATGTTTGTGTGGGTTTGCTCCTCCATGAAGACGTGTGTGTTATGGGGGTTAATACTCCTATCGGTGCCCCTGACCAAAGAACTGGAGTTGGTCCCCGGTATTGTCTTTTACCTGGCTGCAGAACAAATTTCCTAACAAGGTCAATAAAGGTTGAATGACCGACTGATTGATAGATAGATAGATTATTGTTTATAGTTAAGATTCGGACATTACTGCATCACTTCCAGGTGCGCCGAAGGAAGGCTAGCACCGGCAATGGTTCCGTTCGCAACTAGTAGTTTTGTGTTTTTTATTATTTTTATTGTTCTTATTTTTCGTACTGCACTGTCACTCTTGCAGTATGAACGACAAGCACTCATAGACATTCGTTCGACACTCAATTCGGACTTTTTTACAGGCGATAATTACCGGAGTACGTGCTGCGATCCCTTCGTCCTGCCGACGGAGGAGGAAGAGAAGAGGCAAACGTGCCGGAATTCTCAAGTGAAAGTCAAAAGTCAAAGTTTTCTTTACTGTCGGTTCCGCTACATGTGTACACACATACAGAGAACTGAAATTGCATTTCTCTCAATAATAATAACAATATACAGGCTAAAGAATATTCTCATCTAAAAAATATACAGGCTACAAAAATAAGTTTAAAATAGTCAGAAAAAGTATATAAACAGACAAAATTAAACAAGAATCTACATAGGCACATATGGAGTCTGAGTATATTGTAGTGCAATGAAAAGACAAGAGTGCAAATTGTTTATTTAAAAAAACTGTAAAGTGACTTAGTGTCAGGCAGTCCATGTGCTGCTTCAGTCCAATTCAGTGGTTAGTGACCAGAGATTGTGTGTGCAGGGGGCAGGGAGGGCACAGGGGGCAGGGAGTGCAGGGAGTTCAGCTTCCTGACAGCCTGGTGGATGAAGCTGTCCCTCAGTCGGCTGGTCCTGGCCCCCAGACTCCGCAGTCTCCTCCCTGATGACAGCAGCCTGAAGAGGTTGATGCAGATCTCGGATGAGATACTGCAATCCGCCGCTACCAAGCATTCTACTGGCTAATGTTCAATCTGTGGACAATAAAATGGACGATCTACACGCACGGATTAACTTCCAGCGGGACATCGCGAACTGCTGGGTGCTGG
>OMKR01102401.1:0-13028 GCA_900302355.1 Cyttopsis rosea
CTCACCTACTCAATTTCATAATTCTATTGGAGAATTATGAAGGGTGTCTGTGGGTCCTTAAAATGTAAGTATTAGGCCTTAAAAGTCATTAAAAGGTCTTAAATTTGAATTCATGGGCTCTTAATTTCAACATAAACTTGAACTTTTTCATTTCAATAAATATCTGTTAAGTCTATCTATCGCTGAATGAGGTAACACAAAGGTGATTGAGCCTATGGCTCACTGATGAAAGCCATATTAGCAGTATTCTGTATTATTCAGTATTCTATCCTTCAGGGCAATTTTAGACTTTCAGAAATAGAAGACAAAGGTACTCTTAAAGTCATTGATATGTCAAGGCCCACCGCTATGCATCATGATGATGAGGGGTCTACTGTTCTCAATCCAGTCCTAAAATCCCAAGAATTCAGTCCTTCCTTTGTAAATGACTCTTCGTTCCTGTCAGATGGATCTGTGGATACAGATCTACTGTCATCGAGTGAGTCTACAAACTGTAGTGTGTAGTCTACAAAAAATAGTAAATTCGGAGACTGGTATTGTAAAATAAACACACACACTTATTCATCAAAATAACATTGTCCACAACTGTGTGGGCACACAATTGCCCTGCACTTGTGCATCTACATCACACACACACACGCAAACTCTTTCTCAAAGGACTGTCAATTACCCATAGAGCACAATGCATGCTCAGCTGCAGTGATGCCGCGTGAACTTGGCAGCGCTGGGAAGTGAGAGTGCAATTTCCACTTTATAGGAAACAGAGGGAGGTTGAGAGAGTGACGGGCGCAGGGCGGAAAACCAAATAGAGGAGAAAAAAGGGGGAAGAGCGAATGAGAAAGAAAATCAATTTTGTTTAATTCAGCCCATCTATCATACGTCAAAGTGGGCGCAGCTTGTGAGCATCTTAAACCAAGTGTTTACTGGCCTCAGTCCATTAGCGCATTCAAGCTGCTATTATTCATTAGCTCTGGCACACATTCACAAACACACACACACACACAAACACATGTACAGCCTCTAAACTCACACAGTGCCACAGTACACAAAAGTTGCACAAACATAGGCAGCACTATTATTCATGGTTGCAACTGGAGAGAGAAGGTAATTGAATTATGTTCCGTACGAAGGCTAAACTAAGGGGGTAATTTAACCAGCTGTTTTATAATTCCCCTTATTCAGGTCCCCACTTAGCTCGTGGCCTTAATTCAGCAATGTAAACAAAAAATACACTCACAGATATACAGAGTGATATCATCAAGCTACCACGGCGGCCAAAAGCTTGGCACGGCAGTGACTACTTACCAAATATCCTATCGCATCTTCCTTGACAACAGATGCAGGAGATGCAGGAGTCTTTTGGAAACTAGATGGCCTGCTACAGTATACAGAGCCTTGTCATGCTTTGCCATGTTAGTGTTAAAGAAAAAGTCTGGTATCTAATTTTATATCTCTTATTAACAATATATATTTTTCAAATTACAATATCTCCAATTAAAAATGTATCCTTATAGAGAGGAAGTGTCATCAGTCAATAACTGACAACACACCCACTATAAACTGTACCTCAGACTATATATACATAAGCTCTTAATTGTATCAAAACATAAATAGTAAAGCAAAAAAAGCAAAAAAAATAATAATAATAATATATATATATATATATATATGTGTGTGTGTGTGTGTGAAGTATATAATATACTCCCATGAGTGTTAATTGTTTTTGATTCATCCTTTATTATTCATTGTTCATACCAAAAGAGGTTGACATAATGGGTTTTTAAAGGAGAAGCTGCGCCATTCTCAACATTTTGGAAGCACTCTGCTCTGCCGGGGGGAAACACTGCCAGGTGCATTCGGAGAGCCTTGAGCCATGCTATAATTGCGTCACAGCAGAATGTTGTGGAAACATTGATATCTGAGTTGAGTCCACACAGGTGTAACACTTGAATTGGGAATATTGGCATAATTGGGAGAGAGTGTGACACCAAAATATCTTTGTGAACGAACGTAAGCACGTCAGAAATTAAAGTTAAGCAATATCAAAACTATTTCACAGCTGTAAAAGGAATTTTAAGTCACCAAATTAAGTGTGAATTTGAATTGATTGAAATGATTCTGAATATTTTGAATCAGAATGCATTGCCCTAAGCTGAGTGTAAACTAAGCGCAAATACACATTTTACAGTTCAAATGTCAATTGAAGCTCAAGACCCGAATTTTTTTTGTCTCACCCGTGGTGATTCTCCCCCTCCTGGTGAAGTAATGATGATTAGTTGTTTATAGATCAAAACACGGTAAGATTGTGCTCCAAAGAGGGGGATTGGTGGCGGTCTTGTATAACAAAAAAGCTGTGCTCTTGTCATCCCACAGGTCGTCACCAGGACAGAGTTATTGCAGCAGTATTGGTTGATTAAAGAATGAATAAAGGCATTGCAGGTCGAGAATTTGAACTCCATTTGCAGATCAACTCTGTCCTAGATGCAACGGCATACAAATACTGCTTGCTGTCACCCAAAAAATAAAACAAAATAAAATACAATTAAATAAATAAATAAATAAAATGAAATACAGGAGCATGTGACCACTACTTGAACTGTGACACTAGCAGACTGCCAGATGTTGAAAGCTACACTATACATGCTGAGAAGCTGTTGAATGAGAAACAGAGAAAGAAAAAGAAGAAGTGAGTTCCAGACTCCAAATGGCACAGCTGCAAACCTTCTAGGGACAGCAGCGAGGCAGAGGGCATGGCAGAGGTCATGGCCATGGTCACGAATAACGAGGCCAAGGCAGAGGATGAGGCTAAGGCAGAGGACGCAATGATGGTTGCTTCATCTGTGGTGCATTTGACCACTGGGCCAGAGACTGCCCAAAATGGAAAGATGGGAGCCGGGGACAAGTGGGATCCACATTCTGATTTGTCATGTGACAGCACCCCTACACAAACACAAACACAAGCACAAAAACAAACACAGACATACACACCAGAGCAGCAACACGACGGGTACCAACAGTTAGACACGAGTTGGGGGTGTGGCCAAAATGGTCTAAGACGTGACTGTCCAACATATCCTTGGATGACCCAGATGACGGGATGGGCTGTATGTTTCCTGAAGAACACCTCACAGGCATGCTACTTGTGGTGACCACCATCGAAACCAACAACTGGGTACATCCACTGGTACACTGGCTACGATTGACACTACAAGATTCAGCACTTCACCAGCAATGGTGATGGGAGCCATGGATGCGAGCCAAAATAGGAAGCAGTACTCCATTATCAGCCAAGACATTTACGTCAGGCCACAAGGCAGCTGCAGCTGCTGTGATATTACCACCAGAACTGCAGGAATGGTTTCAAGTCCAGAACTCTACCCCCCACATCATACTACTCATTGTAGAAGGACGCGAATCTGGTGAATTTGGTCCCATGGAAAAAACGGCACTACAGGTGCCCATCTGGATGCCAACTAGTAAAAGCTATGTCCATGTCTCTCTCGACAATCAATACGCCTTCCAGCCAGACAGCTTATGGTTTCAGAGCATGAAGTTTTACTAAACCAAGTACCATAGGAAGTATGGTCAACATTCCACCTGGCACAATGTGGTATACTGTGATTGATTTATGCTCTGCTTTTTTCAGCATGCCAGTGCACCCTGATTCACAGTATACTTTTGCCTTTAACTATCAGGGCTCCCAATACACATACACAAGGCTGCCACAAGGTTTTTTGGAAAGCCCGTCCACCTTTATCAGAGTGCTAGCCCAGGGCCTACAGGACTTGCAGGTTTCCAGTATGGTTCTTCAGTACGTAGACAATATACTGATCTGCAGTCCAACCAAAGAACAGTGTGAAAAAGACTCTGTCACTGTTCTAACAGCACTAGCAACAAGGGGCCACAAAGTCAGCCGAGATAAGTTAGAATTCTGTCAAAACTAAAGTTGACTATTTGCGGAGACAGTTACAGGGTTGCAGGGTGACAGGGTGACAAGGTGGGTGGGAGACATGCTCTCCTTCCTGGGCATGGCGGGGTACAGTCAGCCTTGAATTTGTGACTATGCTCTCAAAACGGCCCTATTACGTGCCCTGATTAGAACAGCAGGACAAACAAGCAATAAAGCACCATGGACTGAGGAGGCAGACGGAGCCTTTGTGGCATTAAAAAGTGACATGCAATCTGCCTCAGCACTTGGCAACCCTTGGCTACTCCAAGCCATTTCATCTACTGTATATGTGAAAGAACGCTCAGGCTATGTGTGCGCAGTACTGATGCAAGACACACCAGTAGGCAAACAACCACTAGCATAGCACAGAGCAGTTTTCGTGTTCCAAAAAGCCTCCTCATTAACTATGGGCCACCCAGTAACATTGTACACGTCCCACCAATTACATGCGCTACTCACAAGTCCTCGGTTTGTATTGACACCGGCCAGAATAACTGGCTCCGAAGTGATACTTGCTGCTCCTGAAGTTACCCTTCGACGCTGCAACACCGTGAAGCCAGCGACCAAAATGGTGTTGCCTGTAGATGGCACACCTCATAATTGTGTTCAGGACACAGAAGTGTTTTTGCGTGCGCAAAAGACTTACCAAACCAACCAATCGCAGCAGATCTCACATTTTTTGTGAAATGTGACTGGTAATCACACAGGCTTTGCCGCCATCCAACAACAATGGTGAAATGTTCTCAAACATTCTGACAACCAAGATAAATCAGCCAGCACCCGTCCAGCTCGCCAAAGTTAAAGCCTTAACAGCAGCGTGCCAGTTGCCACATGCCGCATGCCGCATCACTCACTTCAATAGGGCCTTTGCTGGTGGCTGAGGATCTGGAGCCTCTCATAACCTTGCCTTCCCCTATCCTAGCCCAAGACATAGCTAGCGGTCAAGAAAAAACAGTTTGGTTAAAAAGATGGGCAATTCCAAAAACACTAGAAGGGCCCCAAAAAGGCCTGTGGCGGAGCCACCATGGCCATTTTGTGCTGCCCGCCTCATTGCTATGGTTTTCCATTAGGAATGCGCATAAAGACCATTGTGTGGGGAGGTTAAAACATACACCAAGCTGTATGGTGGTCACCATTTTTGGCAGCCACAGTCGACAGAACATTGCATGAGTGTGAAGTACACGTACATTACAACGTTAGGAAAGCATTTCCCGCCCCTATAGCACATATTTTGCCACCAGATGGTCCCTTTAGACATCTAATGATAGACTACGTGGACATGACACAACACATAGGGAGAATAAGATACATCCTGGTAGTCATCTGTTTCAGCAAATGGATAGAGGCGGTGCCCACACCAGGGCCAGACTCCAGATCAGTGACAAAGTTATTGTGTTATATACGCTTTGGCATTCCCGACAGCATGGATAACGGGCCACACTCTGTGGCAGAAACATTCAGGATAGCGTTAAAAATGCTGGGAATGAGAGATTTGGCAGTGTGTACCATCCTCAGTCGCAAGGGACAGTCAAGTGTGCTAACTGAATCTTGAAGGCTAAACTAGCCAAGATAATGGAGGATGACACACTAAATTGGATGCCGGCGTTGCCACTAGCACTACTGTCCATGTGCTCAAGCACTAACAGAATAACACACCTAACCCCGCATGAAATGCTTACAGGTCAACCCATCCTGTGCCCTACCTCAGAGGCTCATATGAAGGGCATCTGCTTGAACAACTGGAAAGGTAGCTGCAAAGCTACCTCTCACATCTAACACAAATACATAAAGCTGTGTTCCAACAGGTGAAAGAAAACAGAGAAGCAGACATCCCAGAAGACCAACAAAGAATAGATCCAGGGGACTGGGTTTATGTCAAAGTGGAACCAACTCAGACATGAGGGCCCATTCAAAGTCCATTTAGGAACTCAAACTGCCCTTAAAGTAGAAGGTAAGAAATTCTGGCTCCATTTAAATCACTGCTGCCGTGCAGACGATCCAGAGAGAACACTTGCAGCTGTTTGAAGAAGAGCAACAGCCCCCATGGCGGAAGGGGCAGGTGAAACCGCCCCACAGGGACAGGAGCGCCACGAGGATGGGGAAGGTGACTGCTGGCTGCAGGCTGTACAACCAACCAATCACACTTCAGTGGTAGGGGAAATAAAGCAGGCCCAAGGATTCATTATCTTCAGCCAAGAGCCCCATGGCATACCCGGGGACCAACGGGCAATCGGTGAAGATTGGATAATCTCAGGGCAAGTAGCAGGCTCAATTCCTCTATATGGACAGGCGGTAAACGCTCAATATCTTTCGCTCAATTGCTGCCCCGCCCTGTTTCCCCAGTACGCCAGTGGCCCCGTAACCCACAGAGATTCCATGTACCCCCAGAAAATCAGTAGCCAAACTCCACGCAGTTTCCCTATTGCCCTACAAAATCAATGGCCCCAAAACCCGCATAGGTTCCATGTCGGCGAGTTCACACCCACTCAGGCCCCTTTCACCACAGCCCCCCACCCTGTAGCCCACAACACAGGATTCATATTTTCAGATCCACCGGCCATGCCACCACCAGCCCCAGGCGCTGCGGTTCCTGATCCATCTGCCCTGGCCACACAACTCTGGATCCACCGCTCCATGACTCCTCCTCCCTCACCATCGCACCATACCTCTACAAGGACACTGTTGCAACTCCCCTTAGCCCTACAACTCCACCCCCCACAGATACGTCCCACGACACCACCGCGCCAGACGACTGGATGAGACCCCTCAGTCCAACAACTCCAGCCCCCTCAGATACATCGTCCAACACCTCATCAGACACAGACACACCAGCCAACGTCCCCCCCCCAATGATCCCCAATGCTGGCCCAGTTTCTTTCCAACCTGCCAAACTAGGGACTATGCCCTGGTTTAACTTCCGCTCCCTATTGAAAAAGGTCATGCCCGCTGTAGCTGTCAGTCTACATAAGACGCCCTTCAGAGAAAAGTGGCGGTTCCAGTCACTGAGGGCCCACCGGAGAGGAGCCGCCTCACTCTACTGACATCATACAAAGACAAAGTAGCAACACTCACCGACCTCGTCGGTGACCTACGCCAACGGATGGTCGTCCTCAATCAACAACTGGTACAAACAACAAAGGTACAAAGACTGAGACAGGGGATGACCTCACTGCCACATGCCACCGCAGATGCCTAGCTATATACCTAAGATGGTTTTGCATGTTTTTATCCACCACAAATATTACTGAGTATAATCAGTATTTTCTGATAATCAAATATCCATGTATGCCAATGTCTTATCACCAATATCCACGAGCGATATGGTTGTTGACTTATTTGCAATGACTAGGCAAGTTAGTCACTAGGCGACAGTTATTCATTAACTTTGCATAAACAACACCCATTGTGAGCTCCGTGTACTCACACACACATTCACGCCTGTTCACTGTGTGCATTTTCCTTATTCTCCGCTCCATACGCAACTACATCCACTAGTTTCGCACATATTTTACTGATCCTCACTGTGCCGTGTTGGTTCTGAGGATGGGAGCTGAATAAGCAGCACCTCAGGCCTCCGCTGTCCAGGTACTGACACACACACCACATGCACCCACACACCTCTTAGTGCCACACCACCATCACCCACAACAATATTTACCTTTTATTTATATATTCTCCATGTACTCTATACTTGGTACACAAACTGCCTCCCATATATTCTCTACAATTGTTACTCGGACTGGCTCCGATATATTCTCTTTATATTCACTACAATAGCCTCCGATATATTCTCTGAATATTCACTACGATGGCCTCTGATATATTCTCTGTATATTCACTACAATGGCCTCCGATATATTCTCTGTGATGTTTTTGTTTGCTCATATGTCCGTTTGATCACATATCAATCACAAATAAATGCATGAATGAAGCTGCATTCAATTTTATTAAATATTATATGGCTCACAAGGAAATCAATTTAGAAATATTTGGCTTTTATGGCTCTCCCAGCCAAAAAGGTTCCTGACCCCTGCTCTAGGCAATCCCAGAAAGACTGGTGTCAGGCCGAAGTCAGAAAGACTCTACAGACTACCAACTACAAGACTACAAACCGGGCCTACAACATGCCCAGGCAAGACACCCTTACATCACCCTTACATAATTCTTACATTTGGTCAGCCTAGAACATGCCCAGACAAGACACCTGTATTTCTGAAGTCACCCTAGGATAATGATCAGATGATACACTAGTATTTCTGAGACTTTGATTAGTTCTTCGGAAAAATGGGTGTAACCTAAAATACTATGATTGGTCCCTGACAAGGAAATGGGTAGGACTTTCCCCAGAAAGGAGGGGACATCTTGGGTACATAAGGAAGGACTGAACTTAGCAGAAGTCGTCCCGATGATTTATTAAATGATTTATTGTTGTATTTGTCTAGCAGATCTACAATAAATCTTTTTGCATCAGACTGCAAGATTCCAGTGTTTTTCTTCTAAGATTTTGAGACTAGAATAGATAAAGCAACATCCAAGGATCCTGACCTGTCCTGACCAGGGTCAGGACCTTTTGGTCTTCGACAACTGCCTCCAGGGCTCCTCCTCCACATCTGGAAAGCGCCTACAGAGGAGAGAAAGAGCGGCAGAATACCATACCATAGGACCAACAAACAGACGCCAAGTCCCAGTGCTAAGGTGAGAGGCAAGCTAACAGGACGTGTGTGGTTAACCAAATGCAAGGCTGGAAAAATAAGTCTTGATTTAAACATTTCTACAGAAGTAGCAGCTCTGATTTCCACAGGTAGGGCATTCCAGAGTACCGGCGCCTGGAGTGAGAATGCTCTGGAGCCTGCGGACTTCTTTTTAAATCTTGGAGTCTCTAAAAGACCAGCTTGCTGTGAGCATAGGGCTCGAGATGGTAAACAAGGTACCACTAAGTCAGTAAGATAGGAGGGTGCTAGACCGTGTAATATTTTGAAGGTAAGTAGCAAAACCTTAAAGTCACCTCTGAGGCAAACCGGGAGCCAGTGCATGGCCAGTATTGGGGTAATATGGTCAAACTTTCTAGTCCGTAATCTTGACTTTCCGTCAAGATTCTTGCCACAGCGTTTTGCACTAACTGGAGGCTTTTAATACTAGACATTGGAAGGCCAGAGAACAACACATTACAATAATCTAAGCGCGATGTTACAAATGCATCGACTATGGTCTCTGCATCACTCATAGATAGAATGGGCCATATCTTAGCAAGATTGCGAGATGAAAAAATGCAGTTCTGGTAATGTTCTTAATATGTAGTTGAAAAGAGAGAGTGGGGTCAAATATAACTCCTAAATTCTTTGCTGAGTTACTTTGGGTAATAGTACATTTGTCAAAGTCCAGAGTGGTATCACAGGTGCCTGTGTCTGGCAGGACCAATAACCAGTATCTCAGTTTTCTCTGAGTTTAGAAGCAAGAAGTTGCAATACATCCACTATTTAATTTCAGCAAGACATGCCTGGAGTACAACAATTGCGCGGGTTAGTAAATTCTAAGGGCATGTATAGTTGGGTATCATCAGCATAACAATGAAAGCTAATGCCGTATTTGCGTACGATATCTCCAAGTGGCAACATATAGATACTAAACAACAAAGTACCAAGCACCGATCTCTGCGGGGCCCCAAAAGTAACATTACAATATTCAGAGGTCATATTGCCATGAATTACACGGTGTCCTCTCTGAAAGATAAGATCTAAACCAGGAAAGTGCAGAACCTCTAATGCCAATGCACTTGTCAAGGCGATCTAGCTCTAGGTTATGATCAACAGTATCAAAAGCTCAGCAGTATCAAAAAATAGATCACTGGAGGACATGTGATCAGTAATCTGTTGCGCTATGATTTTTTCCAGAACTGGAAAACCTGCCAGGTAAATGGGCAGTGGTGTTAAAGAACCTCAAATGTTTTAAAGTCATTGTTCAATTTTGGATTGAAGTTAAGATTAGATTTAGAGATAAGGGCAATACCACCACCTTTCTTGGATGAACACGCAACATGGGAGCTAACATAGTTTGGTGGAGAAGCTTTGTTTAGTGGTAAGAAATCATTTGGCTTTAACCAAGTCTCACATAGACCCATCATATCCAGATTTTGGTCTCTGATCAGATCATTAATTTACAATGCCTTGGAGGGGAGTGATCTGATATTCATTAGACCAATTCTCATTACGTGCCCTTCACCCCCATTCCCTTCCTGGTATAAATTTTCGTAAGATTGCATTGTTTAGAGCCTGGTTTGAATTTTGTGGAACTACAAGTATGGTGGGGAATTGAAGGAAGCTCCGGGGGGGTCCCCAGACCCAAAGTTGAGAACCACTGCCTTAGCGGTTATATAAGCCAATGCAAACTGTCATGCTTATTGGCGAGGTTTGACACCAGTTGGATACCAGTCCTATACTGTATATTCCAATGGATATTAGGCTGGTAGGTGCATAACCTGTAAAGTGCCAAAGAAAGTGGTGGGCAGTCTGTCTTTACTACTGAGGCCGTGTTCACCTCTTATCTTCCTCAAACTCAGACCTGTCAGGGTACTGAGCTACCACAGCAGAAGCATCTTGGAAAGCATCAAAAAATGCAATAACATTCTCTCTACATATAAAATAAATTGAACCTAAAAACCAGGTCATGCAAAACTAACTGACATGCTATTGAAATGGGCTGAAATGAAATTTTATTATTATTATATATTATTTTTATAATAAGTTCATCCGAGTCTTTAAAGATCTTTGGCCTTGATGCAAGAACCTCATATTTTCCAGCTATTTTTCTAAATTGGGTTTAAAGTGACAACCCATGAATTCATCTGTGTTGGGTGCATTACAAAATATTATTATTATTATGATTATAATTTTTTATGAAATCTTCGACAGCTGCCTTTCACTTCTCCTGATAAGTGCATACAGTACTTGAAGGTGGACCCTGCCACCGCCAACGGAAACAGCACATGCATAACACAAATTCATTGAACAGCTGTTTCCTAAATAGTGACAGCTAAATTAAGTACCAAATGTGAGATTTTTTTATTTATTATTATTATTTTTTTTAACAAAATATTATTATTAGATTACCAACTTTAAAGTAAAAGTAAACTTAAAAAGGTTTCCAAATGTTGAATGAAATTAGATAATAAAAAGTAAAGCAGAAATGATAATAAGTAAGTAAGCATGGATGAAAATTGGATACAGTAAGTAAAACTAATTGGGAAAAAGTGAATAAATAAATATTATTATAATAATAATAATAATAATAATAATAATAATAATAATGAACAAACAAATAAATTAATTAATCACATTAACCACATTAATGAATGGAAGTATTATTTACCTTGAGCTGTGCGGACTGTGGGTCTTGTCTGGGCCATGTCCTCGTGCGGCGCAACAGAGAAGCAGAGAACTTCTCCGGCAATTAACGGACGCCCGATGAGCTGTCCGCCGATGACGAGCGATCACACAAAGCCCCCGTCTCCAACTCAAACACCGGCTCGACAGGCGGAGGCGGCCCGTCGACAGCCGCGCAAACATTTACAGTTGGCTCCTCATATTAAAACAACGCCACTGCTTTGATTAATAATTAAGGCCACCAAATAGGACAACCAATCAGTCGGCCGCGTGCGCGTTATTTCGTTTCCCCAAAATAGTGCTTAGTGTTTTTTTGTTTTTTTCCTCGTTTGTGTATCTTGTCAATTCTCCAAACCAAATTAATGATGTAAAATGAAGCAAACTGCTGGACAGCGAGTGTTTACTTGATTTAATAGGAGGCCATGGCACAGCATTGTCGCAGCATTTATTAATATATTATAATATCGAAGTGAGGGTGAGAAAACCCGATGAAAATGACAAGAATATTTAGGACGACTCGAAATATTTAGACAACTCGATCGGGGTCAGGGTTACGTGGGCTACAGCCCATTCAGAAGCTCTTCCAAATTGTGTCTGACTGTCCATGGTACGTCTTTAAGTAAAGCGTTCAACGAGGTAAGATAAGATAGTACTTTTGACTTTAATTCATTAATAGTACCTTAAAATTACGTACAGAGTATGAGGATATACACTAAATTCAATATATACAGTGGTGTGAAACAGTGTTTGCCCCCTTCCTGATTTCTTATTTTTTTGCATGTTTGTCACACTTAAATGTTTCAGATCATCAAACAAATTTAAATATTAGTCAAAGACAACACAAGTAAACACAAAATGCAGTTTTTAAATGAAGGTTTTTATTATTAAAGGAGAAAAAAATCCAAACCTACATGGCCCTGTGTGAAAAAGTGATTGCCCCCTAAACCTAATAACTGGTTGGGCCACCCTTAGCAGCAACAACTGCAATCAAGTGTTTGCGATAACTTGCAATGAGTCTTTTACAGCGCTGTGGAGGAATTTTGGCCCACTCATCTTTGCAGAATTGGGTTTTCCAGCATGAACCACCTTTTTAAGGTCATGCCACAGCATCTCAATAGGATTCAGGTCAGGACTTTGACTAGGCCACTCAAAAGTCTCAATTTTGTTTTTCTTCAGCCATTCAGAGGTGGAATTGCTGGTGTGTTTTGGATCATTGTCCTGCTGCAGAACCCAAGTTCGCTTCAGCTTGAGGTCACGAACAGATGGCCGGACATTCTCCTTCAGGATTTTTTGGTAGACAGCAGAATTCATGGTTCCATTTATCACAGCAAGTCTTCCAGGTCCTGAAGCAGCAAAACAGCCCCTCCTGGCCGGCCACTCCTGGGAAGGTTCACCACTGTTCCATGTTTTCGCCATTTGTGGATAATGGCTCTCACTGTGGTTCGCTGGAGTCCCAAAGCTTTAGAAATGGCTTTATAACCTTTTCCAGACTGATAGATCTCAATTACTTTCTTTCTCATTTGTTCCTGAATTTCTTTGGATCTCGGCATGATGTCTAGCTTTTGAGGATCTTTTGGTCTACTTCACTTTGTCAGGCAGGTCCTATTTAAGTGATTTCTTGATTGAGAACAGGTGTGGCAGTAATCAGGCCTGGGTGTGGCTAGAGAAATTGAACTCACATGTGATAAACCACAGTTAAG
>OMKR01102403.1:0-18328 GCA_900302355.1 Cyttopsis rosea
TATATACAATACACAATAAAATAGTATATATATATACACACACATACATATATTTAAAAGAGCCAGAGAATAGAAGAAGAACGATTTATTGATCACACATTTACCACACACACACACATGCAGTAGTGGCGAACAATGACATATAGTCTCTGCTTTTATCCCATCCTGGCCATCCTTCCTCCAGGGGCAGCCAGGAGCAGTGGGCAGCCCTCACTTTGTTGGCGCCCGGGGACCAATTCCAGGTGGTGGGTCCATGCCGTGGTCAGGGACAGGACAGGAAGTGTTTTTATGGGTCTTTATGTTGGAGGAGACCCATGTGAACACAGGAGAACGTGCAAACTCCACACAGAAAGGCCCCTAATCGGGCGATAACCCACCGGAGCCAACAGTGCCCCCTATGGCTGCAGCTTCCTCAGACCACACTTGCACTGTCCTGATATCTGCTTTTGTTCTGCAGATCCGTGGTCTGTAAGATGGGGTCAGAGTTAGGGAAATGTTCCTGGGATGTTCGTGTAGACTTGGTTCAGGACATTCTCTCTTGTTGGGAAATTCACATTTTTCTGAAATTTGGGCATGACCCCTTCTTCGATTGCGATGGGCTCGGGGTGCGTAGGATGTCCGGGGGGGGGTGAAAGTTGCGTCAAATCTAAAAGCTGTGTGGAGATCTCAGATGAAAAATTACTGGGATCGAGCGCATGTGTTAAAGGCTACTGCTATAGAAGATAGATTAACTAAGAGATAAAGAGAGAGCCTGTGTCTGTGACCAATCAGTCTTTAGTGCTATCATGTGACTGTTGCGGAAATGAGAAACACAAAGTTTTTTATTGATATCTCCTACAAATATGGACCGATTTGGATCAAACTCGGATGACGTCGTGTCTGAACTGCCCGGAATACAAATCAAATTAATTTGTGTCCGTGGGTTTGATGGTTCCATGAGGGCGGCCATTTTTGTCTGGGGCTCTAATAATCACACCAGTAATAATAACAATAATGATGATAAGAAGAAGAAGAAAAATAATAAGAAGAAGAAGAAATGTGTGCATATACATTTTGTCAGACTATGCGATATAATATAAGATTAGTTGGCTATATAGTTTCTACATACTCCATAACATATAAAAGTCGGCCAAGTTTTGTATAACTTTTTCCGGGACCCACGTATTGAATACCTGACTTTTTTCTTTATTTATTTCAAAGAGCTTGACTTCCAATGAAAAAAGAATGAGACGTAATCTATATTTATCTACCCGATATTATAATAACGCCCCATTGTGGTTGAAACCATTAGTGCCTTTTCGTATTGTTATCACACAGAACAAATCAGTGTGATAACGTAATGTGTACTACAAAAAAACATCTTTTCATCGTCTTCCACCTGCAGGTGATTGAGTGCATCACCCAGGGGCGCGTGCTGCAGCGCCCGCGGACCTGTCCCAAGGAGGTGTATGACCTGATGCTGGGCTGCTGGCAGAGGGAGCCCTACATGAGGCTGAACATCAAGGAGATCCACGGCCTCCTCCAGAGCCTCGCCAAGGCCTCGCCCGTGTACCTGGACATCCTGGGATAAGTTACGAAAAAAAGAAAAAAAAAACCCCATCTGTGTGTGAGCGTGTGTGTGTGTGTGGGAGAGAGATGGTGTCTTCGTGTGTCTCTGCACATGCATGGTCTAGACGGTGAGAGGTGGGGAAGAAGAGTGTATGTGTTTGTGTGTGTGTGTGCGTGCGTGTGTGTGTCGGCATTTGTGTACCCCGCTGTAAATGTCATTGTAAATGCTATTGTGTTTTCTTCTCATCACATTGACAAAAGCCTTAAATTTCTATTGTTTTATTTTGTTTGTTTTGTTTTGTTTTTGTTTTTTTATGTAGTTATTATTATTATTATTATATTATTTATATATGAATTTTAGACTTAAGCATGTTTCACAGACCAAAACCAAAAGGGGGCAGAACTATGAACCATTACCCATTAAACATGATCTAGATGTCAAATGAGTGAAGGCCGAATAATAAGTCATATTGATTAATGAGTTGTTCTGTCTGAGGTGCGGCTTTGTGAAAATGTTTTTCTATGTACACTGGTTGCGTTAAATGATCTCAAACGCTCTTGTTAAATGTATAAATCTGGGGATGAACAAAGGGAAAAACGTACGTCTCACTATCACGGACAGCGATGGACACGTGCTGTGAGGACGCAGCTTTATCTTCCCATTCGAGAGGAACGTCCGTTGAGACAAAGAAAAAAAATATTGTATTATTATTATTATTATTATTATTATTATTATTATTATTATTATTAATAAGTGTATTGCTTTTTTGGTGTCACGGACTATTTCTAATATTTTAGAAGTTTTTAATTGTTGATATGGGCTCCTGTTTTTTATTTATTTTATTTTTTTCACGTCAATATTTATTTACGTACAAGTTGAATGATTTACAATATTTATTATATTTATTATAATAAATAGAATTGATTATATTTTAATTTCATTTTCACCCGCAGACACAAGCTGCCCACGAGCCAAGTTCTGTCGATCCTCCTGTGTTTTCATGTTGACGTGTGATTATTATAAATACATTCATCGTAACCATTTGGAAGCTGCATCAGATCCGATGGATGCCAATCAATAATCAATAACCCGCTGAGTTCTGCTGGAGGACAGTCGCGCAGAGGTTATGCAATGTCAAGGAGGGGACGTTTGGAACCGCCGGGTGTTTTTGCTTGGCATGTATCCCGTTTGATGCACTTTCCTCTATTCTTTTATACATTTTTCTCATCAGCGGTCCTTTTGTAAATATTCGATTATATTTTGCTATAGCCACTTCAGTTAATCTCTATTAAGAAAGTGGTGGTGTTTCGAATATGGTTAGAGTGCACTACACATTTCACGACCGTGAGTCTTAATTTGATGTATCTAAAGCACAGTTACCGAGGTGTTAAGCTGTGCACATCGAAACAGATGAGCACAATAATGGATTCATTCAATGCATTCACCAGCAATGTCGTCGAGCATATATTTCTTGTTAGGTGGCCCATATATCTGTGAAATGTAGTTTAACGTACACATCAGAGAGAAATTTGAAATGTTTTCTTGTTCTCTTCATTAGGATAAGGCTGCATAGTGTATTTATATAAGAAGAAGAAAAAAACGCTGTCATCCTTTCAAGCTGTTTGCAGTGGAAACTGACCGCGGACAATATGATATTCCCATTGTAAAGATATTATTTCCTGGTGGAACCACTTCTTTTTTTATTATTTAAAAAAAATTGTACATTTCTTTTTTAACATTTTGGGTTTTTCGACCAACAACAGTATTTGCATTACAGTAGTATCTACAGTTTGATTGCCATCCAGGTGTTATAGCAGATATTTAAATCTCTGGACCACACCAGGAAGGCATTTGATGACTGATACTACGTCCGACACCTTTTTGTTAAAAATAAGCTCTCGCTTTTGAAATGTTCCCTAGTTGGCCTATCTGGAGATCATGCAGATACACAGTGATAAGGATCAAACATAAAATGCCTCTGTGCTAGTCCAGTGCTGCTGTATTTAGAAAAAAAAAACAACTGTTCCTGCTCATCGTGACCATAACGATCATCCATTTAAAACGAGAAATTATATTGAACAGTAATGGAGATTAGAGCTGCAACGATTAGTCGATGCATCGATTAGTTGCCAACAATGAAATTAATCGCCAACTATTTTGATCATCGATTACTCGTTTGAGTCATTTTTTTAAGAAGAAAATTTCCAAATTCTCTGAATTCCAGCTTCTTAAATGTGAATATCTTCTGGTTTCTTTAGTCCTGTGTGACAGTAAACTGAATATCTTTGGGTCGATCGGCATTCTTCAGCGTTTTATGGACAAAACAACTAATCGATCAATCGAGAAAATAACAGATAACGAAAATTAATCAGGTGAATCGGTAACGAAAATAATCGGTAGTTGCGGCTCTAATGGAGATGGCTGGAAACAAAGACCATCGAAGTGCACTTTGTGTTGTTCTTTCACTTGCAAATGCAAATGCAAATGCACAACCTGAGCACTTGGTTCCAACATATACATGATGATGATGATGATGATGATGATGATGATGGCAAAGTTCAAGAAAATTGTCGTTTGGGTCCTTTCATGTACTTCTGTCCATTCTGTACAGTTCTTATATTTGTCTATATGAATAGTAAAGCTATGTTTATTAGTATATTTTGTTCAAATCAGGAATCGTGTCAAAACTGTGACATCTACTGACGAAACCGTGTTATGGGCCACCTGCAATACATACTATTATGTAAATACAGTTTGATTTGTGCTGAATTGTATGATTTACCTGTGCTCGTTCAAACCATCGGTGAGAATACAATCCTTGTCCTTGCCACTTTTTGATCGGCAGAGGAACTTTCTTTGAACATTCGTTTTCCTCCATGAAAATAATCGGCTCTCTCCGGAGCGATGGGGAGGGAGTCCAGAGAAACAGTGACGCGTCGGAGGACCACGGACTCACATCGGATCGCATTGGAGACGTCAGGATCCCCCCTGGCGGATGCGCGGCTCATGTCAAGGAAGGTCAAAAGGTCGCCCCAGCCCCCCCCCACCACCATCACCGTGCACCTCTGACTTTAGCCTAGTTTGATCCTCCTTTAAGATGAATAACTGTGACTTTGCATCATGAATAGTATATTATTTTGAATGTAATCTAGAAGGGTCGGGACCTTTTTTGAATGTAATTTATCTTTAGGGGGGATCATGGATTCTTTACGTATATGTACATACATGGTATACAGGACTAGAGTTTTCATCTCTGTGCAGATAATACATTTTACTTACTATGTGAATAATACAAAAAAAAGGAGTATGAATGTGTGAGTACTGATCCTGAGTATGTATATTAGTGTGATTGCGCACATAATAGTATGAAAATGTACTAATATGTGTGTGTACGTGGGTGTGTGTGTGTGTGCGTGCATTCTCCTGGCAGATTTAATCCTTCTGCTTTATTATCAGTGAATTCTATCGATTAATTTATGCTTCGTGCATCATGTCAGTAGCTTATCTGCAATTAATGGAAATGTTCCTTGTAATGTTCCTTGAAATGTTCCATTTAATAAAGGTGGTATGTCTTACAACATGTCGTGCACCTTGACACTTAAATTGTTCTCCAGCCGCTGACAGTTGAAGATCAAATCATGATTTCAAAGTCTAGTACAGTGCTTTGAATTAGTCCGTGATCCAGTATTTTTTTTCTCCTGAATAACACATTATGAATTGTATTTTCGAGACCGACGTGTAATTGCGTTTCATTGCTTTTAGTTGTTTGGCACTTCCAACATATCCAGAAGCTCGGGTAACGCCGCGAGAAGTCTCCCAGCGGCGCCATGTGTTGCTCACAAACTGAGTAATGACAAGGACAGCTGGCTTCTACACACACCAAAGCCCAAAATAAACCCAACAAGCCATCCTGGAACTGTTCTGTGGTGAACAGTGGGCAGGTAGTGGTGGATCAGCTTAATTTTAAGTCAACGAGCGTAAAGCATTCCTTGGCTGACAGAGTTGGTTCTAGCCGTATGCGGGAATGCTGTCTGTCCTGTGGGGTCCTGTTTCAGGACATGGGAGAGACCGTGGTGGTCATTTTGGAAGAGCTACTGTAGAAGGCAGAGGGCGCAAAGCTGCCTGACAGACATTCTCATTAAAGTTTTGTTTTCAAGATGTGACGTTGCAGTTTTTAAATGAGCGATACTGCGTACGCCCTTTCCCATCAGTATGGACCAAATTGAATCCATGCGGTGTTATAAATACCGATCATTTGCCTAGAGAGCACCTATCGGCTAGAAATCAAAATAGTGTAATAATGAATGTTTCACTTTTAAGAATAGAAAAACTAAATCATAATACCACACCGCGCTCTGAAGCTACTATTTGATTCATTACTCAACCACACTTAAAAGGAAAACGTCAGATGGTTATTATCTAGAAGGAATCTACATATCTGGTTCCATATACCAAGACTTGCTAATGCTCCTCGTATGTAGTGTTTAGAGTCATAAACGTGCTTAGGTCTCACTTGCAGAATGGGTCTTGGTCTCCGTGAGACTAGATGTCTAAATATAATAATGCTTATTATAGAGTATCCAACGACCACAGCGTTGAATTCTAATAAGCAAACCAACTCAAGATGATGATTAACCAGCGCAAGCCAAACAAAAAAACAAAAAGCCAAAACATGATGGGTTCTTTGTTTCATCAAAAGCTGTGCACAGATTTTTTTTTATTGTCTTCTAAATGATTAAAAAAAAAAAAAGTCTCCCCATCTTAGAACTGTTATGAAAGTTAACACAACAATTTAATAAACATCTTATCGTATTTTACATTGAGGGTAGAAGTATAGGCATGGAGGTGGCAAACTTCATATCAAGGCTCCAAAGAATGAGAAAACAAATGAATAAATAGAAAGTGCTATCCTTAGCAGAGAGAAAAAGTCCCTCCTTTCTAAAAGTTAGTACAAAAAAAAAAAAAACTCCCTCCCTCCCTCCACCCCACGCACACACACAAACACACGCACACACACACACAAAATGGTTGCAACGTGAAAAGACAAGTTCCTTCTGCCCTGGACAAAGTCATATTGATCATCCTGAAGGAGGTGTGACGCTGGGCTTGATGCATAAGCAGAGTGGGTGAAAACAAGTGCAAAGCAGCAAACGGACTTGGAGACTACAGAGGGGTTTGCGTGGCCCGTTATCGACATGTTGACGATTTAGGAGTTTTCCGCCATGATGAGAAGCCTAAAGCAATGTCAGAGAAAGGCAGACGAGTCGCATTTCTTTAAAAGCTACCGCACAAACCAATTTTGTTTACTACGAAAAGAAAATGTCTCGCTTATAGCTCACTTTCAGCATGTCAGTGTGGTGAATAATCATTAGTTCCATTTTGTTTATATATTCCTTTAAAACGATTTACAGGAAGGTTTACAAAAATGTATTTTAACGACCATGTCATTAAAACTCATGCACGCTGCAAATAACTGCATGCAGGAGTTAAGGTAAACCATCCAAGCACTTACTCACTTTTATTAATTATTAATCATAAATACACACAGCAGCTTGACAAGAGGAAATGTTCCCTCTTCCGTTTTGGAGGTGGAGTATAAGGAGAGGAAGCACAGGTCCAATACAAACCCCTGTCCGACCGGCGTGGAACTGATTATCAAATTCATCTCCATTCTCTCGCTCGCTCGGTTGCTCTTGCACAGTCGCACTTGCTCTGACCCCAGATGCTAAAATGTCTTTATTTTTGTCGACAATGTAACAAAAAAAAAAAAAAAAAAAAGAAAAGTAAAACCTGAAATTTCACCCTGCCTCCAAAACAACAAAAACAAAAAACCAGAAAACCTTGAAGAAATAGAACTGCCGCTTGCAGCCTGTCACTGGCAGTTGCAGCAGAGAGGACACAGTCTGCGCGACGCTCGGGCGTCATCAAAGAGGAGGCGGCGGAGGCTCCTTCCCCGCGGAGCTGCGTTCTCGGAGCTCAAGGTTCTCCAGCGCCACGTCCAGGGGCATGATGTCCACGCAGCCCATGGCCCCGAAGTCGGCAAAGTCCCGGCACTCGTCCTCGTCCGAAGAGGAGCTCTCCTCGCGCATCAACGTGGACAACAGTAGCTCCTGAACAAACAGGCTGCGGTTGGCGCGCTCGCCCTCCATCAGCTGCCGCTCCGCCTCCGACATCTTGGGTTCGTTCAACCTGAAGGAAACGGCATTCGCGATATTACGAAATGGGCTTTTCCTCACAGACGGGAAATTTTGAGAGTGCCGACTAGGGATGTTCCCTACGACTAATTTCCCTGACGTTTAAACGGAAGTTTAGACTCGTCGACTAGGGCTGCACCATATGGTTTAAAAATAAATAAATAAATAAAATTCACGATTGGTTTGTGAATGATCATTTTTCATTGTGAAAATTGTGACATTGTTTGGCGTCTGTACCAAAGAAACATGTTTTTCTTACATCTGGAGAACAGGATTTGTGGGCCAGAGCATCTCTGTAGCAATACAGGAAGAGAAAATGCTGTTCTCTCACATTTTACCTTTATCAAAAAAACTGGATATTGCACTTGATCATATTTCGATAACATGTCGATTAATTGTTCAGCCCCTATAGTCGACTAGTCTGAAAGTCAGAAAAAATATTGCGTATATTATAAAAATATTGTGTATATTTTAAGAGCCATTTGAAACCCTTAATCACAGTCTTCAATAATCAAATTTGTATTTTAAATGCCGCTGCCCAGGCAAAGTTCACCATCTTTCGGGTACTACCGCACACGCTCGGGCGGAGACGGGGATACCGGCCGGGGACCGGGAAGGCGCAGCGAGTAATGAGTGTGCCGCCCCGGTAAGCGGTAAAGCCGGCAGCCAAAGCGGCCGGCCACCAAGCGCTTCCAAGCTGACCCCGAGCCACCGGAGGAAATCCCTAGCGAGATGACACCGGGAAATTCATCATTTTTACGAGGTCATCTTTGTCACACTTTGTCCACCTCGCTGGTTCAACTTGCATGGCAAACAGGCCAATGTGTGCGTTTTTTTTTTTTTTAATCCACCGTTACAATAATAGTTTAACCAACTAGTATTTCTGGTGCCAACTAGCAAAGGTAGCAACGTTTAATCGACAAATGCCGCACATCCCTTGTGCATACGAGAGCCGATTGCAGGCAAACCTTTGAACCACAACGGTGTGGTTCTAGAAATATAAATCCCCATTCATTATCCTTACCAACATTGTTACATCAACGACCATTGAGGCAATTCCAAATGAGAAACCAATCGCATCCAATTAATATCATTGAGATAGCTATGAAATAGCTATAAAAAATAAAAACACAAGGGCCAAAAAATAAAAAAAGAATTCAACTTATGAACCCTGTTTTGGTCAAGCTCATAATTCTATTATCCATTCTGTTAAATAGGATGTTGAGCTAAATGACTCAATTAACTGTGGTGTTTAACCCCTCTGTGTTGATGGGTGAACTGCATTCACCAGCTTTGGTGCAAATGAAATTGAGAACAGGTGCAATTGAGAGGCAAAAGCAAACTTCCTGACTGATTCTTCTCTAGTTTTGTGTTCCGCTAGTGTCCTTGTCACTACTCGTAGCATGAGGCGGTACCTGCAGCCAAATCAGGTTGCACAGGTAGTCCAGCTCCTCCAGGATGGCACATCCATACATGCGGTCGCAAGAAGGTTTGCTGTGGCTGGACAGGGCCGTAGAAGGGCATCAACCCAGCAGCGGGACAGGTATCTGCTCCTTTGTGCGAGGAGGAACAGGAGGAGCACTGCCCGAGCCCTACAAAATGACCTCCAGCAGGCTACTGGTGTGCATGTTTCTGACTAAACTGTCAGAAACAGACTCCATGAAGGTGGCATGAGGGCCCGACGTCCTCTAGTAGGACCTGTGCTCACAGCCCAGCACTGTGCAGCTCGATTGGCATTCGCCAGAGAACACCAGGATTGGCAGGTCCGCCATTGGCGCCCCGTTTTCTTCACAGATGAGAGCAGGTTCACACTGAGCACATGTGACAGGCGTGAAAGAGTCTGGAGATGACGTGGTGAACGTTATGCTGCCTGTAACATCATCTGGCATGACCGGTTTGGCGGTGGGTCAGTGATGGTGTATTGAGGCATATCCTTGGAGGGTTGCACAGACCTCCATGTCATAGCCAATGGTACCCTGACTGCTGTTAGGTACCGGGATGAAATCCTCAGAGCGATTGTCAGACCTTATGCTGGTGCAGTGGGCCCTGGGTTCCTCCTGGTGCAAGACAATGCCCGGCCTCGTGCAGCCAGAGTGTGTAGGCAGTTCCTGGATGACGAAGGCATTGATGCCATTGACCGGCCCTCTCGTTCGCCTGACCTAAATCTAATTGAGCACCGATGGGACGTTATGCATCTGTGCATCCGACACTGCCAATTACCGCCACGGACTGTCCAGGAGCTCACTGATGGTGTGCTGGGTCAGGGGATCCAGGTCTGGGTGGAGATCCCCCAGGACACCATCCGCCGACTCGTCAGGAACATGCCGAGACGTCGGGAGTGCATATAGGCACGTGGGGGCCATACACACTACTGAGTCACATTATGAGTTGCCGTGATAAAATTCACGCAAGTTGGATCAGCCTGTGATTTTAATTTTGGGTGTGATTTTGAATACAGCCCTCAATGGGTTGACGATTTTGGTTTTCATTGGCCATTGTTGCGTCATTTACATACGTACGTTACGTAGATTATACAATGTACATCAGTAAAGATTTTCAACTTGAATAATTTGTTCATCGAGATCTGATGTGATTTAATTGTTCCCTTAATGGTTTTGAGAAGTGTGTGTATATATATATAAATTATTCGAACATCTAACAAATAAAGGAAGGAATCTGTGTCTGTATGTCCTTCGATTATCTCGACAATCCGATCTACTTCGCACTTGGCGGCTATATTGCTGGGGACCCAAGGACGTGCGGTGTCGAATTTGGACACGCGACACGTGTAATATTAATAAACAAGCGAACAGCGAGCCGCTCAGCGGGGCTTCAGGGCTGCGACTGAGTCACTTACGTCCAGAGCGCAGCCCGAATATGTAATCAGTTTATTCAAAAGCGTGACTTGGGTGTAGTTTTTCCCCTGTGAGAAGGTGCATTTCCCCGGAGTTTCACGACTTTCACGAGGGCACCCCGTACGTGCAGCAGTTCAAGTCAGAGTGTGAAATTGTTTGGATGAGTGGGCATGTTTCAGAACGAGCACTGCACTAGTTAATAAACAAAAAAACACACCAAACAAATACAAAACAAAAACATGGAAGCAAAATCCAGATTACATGTTGAGAATTGAACTCCAAGAGTAGAGGTACGACTATTATGACTTTCAGGTGATTCCTTTGTTTACTTAATTCCAGCAGCAGACCGCTCTGCCGCTTAGCGGGCCCGCTCCCAAAAAGCCTGCTCGGCCCACGACGTGACACGGCTCATAAATATGCTTGTTCTATGGGCTCAATAGTTTGATACACTTGTTCAATGTAACTCAATCCCTTCTGAAATGTTAAACGACTCCTCCCCCTGCACCGCATATCTGCTCACTTAAATTAGGGCTCAGCATTCTTACATATCCACTCCTAGGGTTTTTGAGGCCCTACACTTCTTTGTTGAGCTTTTTCTTGCCAGTCTGAGGGTTCAGGATTAGAGGGTGCTGTCAAACGGTCCTTTCAGCGTGGCCCGTAAAGCGCTTCTGGACTTGAACTGCGATAAAGGGCCATTACAAATAACCCTGACTCCTCTCCGCTTGTAAGAGCGTCCACACTCACCGTGCTAGTAGGAACTGGGAACTGTGGGAATTGGAGGAAGGGTTGCTTTCAGCCACGTTGGTGGTGTTCGCTGCCGTTGTGTTGGGCGTGGGCATGGCGGTGCCGATGTTTCC
Source organism: Cyttopsis rosea (assembly GCA_900302355.1). Lineage (NCBI taxonomy): Eukaryota > Metazoa > Chordata > Actinopteri > Zeiformes > Parazenidae > Cyttopsis > Cyttopsis rosea. The sequence continues at coordinate 11,456 of OMKR01102403.1, forward strand.
CGGGTTGTTGCCACGTCGAGCAGCATGTCGGCCTGTCTCCAACTGCTGGCGCGCTGCCTGGGCCTGCTGACGCTCGAGCTGGAGCTGCATCTGGAGCTGTTGTAGTTGGGAAGCCGACGGCCCTGACGAGTTTATCTGCCCCCCCGCCGCCCGCCGCACACCTGACAGCTGAGACAATAACTCTGGAATCGGAAAGTCAGAATTACACCCGAGATGAGTTGCTCCGAAGTGCGCCACACTTCGCAGAGATTACCGTGCCCTTGAACCCTCAGGGTCAGTGTGGTTATTGTTGAGCCAGAAAGAAGTTGGAGGGCGGAGCTTAGAACAGTTCAAACCAAGCATCAAAATTTGCCTAGCCTAACAACTCCAAACCAGTCAACCCTAACCCCTAACCCATAATAAATAAAATACATTCACAAAGTCATCCAATATTTACTACTGAAAGAGTTTGCAAACACTATTGTTATAAAATTAAGGATCCCAATGTGACCACCCTGGACAGCAGTTTCACCAAGTGATATGTTTTGGTTCTTGGCACTTGATCTCTTATAAATAAAATCCTTGGGGTATTACAGTGTACAAAACAAATACAACCGTATACAGTACAACTTTGTCAAAACACACCAGCCAAACTGGCCTTTGTTGTTACAAGTACGAGAAGCCTGACATTCCAAACTGCCAGCTAGTCATGAAGCCAACAGGGCTTCATCATTAAAACTATATCTACCACAATAGAAAATGTGTAGTTTTTAAGCAGAAATTAACCACAAAACACATTTCGGGAAGCACACAAGTCGAAACAAGGGGGAAAAAAATCCATCATTAAAAGTATAACCATCATTTAATGGTAAATGGCAGGTCTTAATTACCTTGTATTTCACCAGGATAACAACATAATGTTTTCTGGATTTATACTGTAGGAAAGCATTCAGTTCTGGGGAGGCTGTTTGATAACCCAATTATCAAAACACTAATGAGATAATAGCTCTTTGGCCCACACAAAAGTCAGAATTTTCACTGTAATTGTCTGGGGGAAGGGGTCTGTCCATTTTTAATTTGTATTTAATCAAGGCGGCTTCATTTTTCACAGGGAATTTAATTGATGGGCAAATACCACCCATGTCTTAAGCATGTTATTGCTGTCAAAGCCAGAAGTGTTCCTGGGCCCTTAAAACCCAACAGCTCTGGGAAAACAATACTCCTTAACATTAAGGTTGGACAGACAGAAGGCTGGCAGCTGGGTAAGATGTCACACTTACCCTCGGTTGCAGCGTGGACCAATTCAAAACAAAATTATATGCATGCCATGCACTTCTATGGCAGAATGTATCTCTACAAGATGGCCTCAAAGCCATTTTGACAGGTGCCACCTCATTGCTGTCTGCCTCTCTTAAAGGGGAATTGAAACACCCCAAACCACCAAGTGTGTGCATCCCATCAAGCAGCCAGCCACAAAGGTTGCCATTCAACACTGCTCATCAAAGCTAAATGTTTAGTGTAAAAGATTCCTCAACACACAATGATATTAAGGTGATAAAACCATCACCCAGATTCTCACCTGCAATTGGGTCCATAGCTTCCCTGTTACTGGGGGTGTAGGTAGAGCTCTGAGAGGAGGAAGAGGAGGAGAGCCCCCCCGTGGAACCACTGGTAAAGTGCATGTTTGTCCTGCGCGCTCTGGGACCGCCCAGACCTCGCCCCGGGTGGAACATTCTGCGTACATGCCGGACACTACTGGACTCGTCGTGAACAGGCCGTTAAGGGTTAATGCTGTAATATCGAAGTGTAGAGTTTATGGTTTGTAAACACAGTACATGGCAGCAGTGCCTTAAAGGATATTAAATCTCTAGGTGCCCTATGTTCAAGTGTGAGATGAGCCGTGAAGTCATCGGTCACATGGTTGGGGTCGCCTCCGGGCAACGCAGCACATATTGGACAGATCTGAAATGACAGAGTTTTGCAAACAAGGAGATAAGGAGTCCAAACTCAGGTTAAGACACTGGGCTAGAACAAAAATAATCCAAAGAGGGAATTCAATTCTATAAGAATTTAAAATACCTCACTCAGTGATTTCCACATTTCATGCTTTATAAACAATGACATCTTAAGTGCATTCAATCCTTTTTAAACCTTCAATAAAGAAAACTGGACAATTGCCTGGAGACCAGCTTGATTAATGTACATTAATGTTCAAACAGGAGGAAATTAAATGTCAAGACAATGAAAACAATTGTAGTTTCTCCTGAGAGGCTTTTCTTTGGCCATGTGTGCCATATGTGATATCTTATATAACTCATGGAACTCACCACTTCTGTGGATGTCTCTGCATGCTCTGAGGTGACGTGCTCCTGTAGGGAGGTCTCCGTGTAGCCCATTTTGCCACAGTAAGGACAGGTAAATGACTGGGGTTGCTCTATTGAGAAATTATCTCCTCCATAATACAAGTCTGGCAGAGGAAAGTCAGAACAAATACAAAAGAAATACCTTATCATTACTCAAAATTGTTGTTGGCAAGATTAAACGACTTGGCTTATTTAGTTATTAAATTATGTAATGACCTCTGAAGTCATGATCAATTATTACTTGTAATCGCGTGATGTGCTCATTAATTAAGTATAGGTCTCATATGGCTGTAGATGTGCTTGTAAATTAGACCTTACCGTAGTCTACCCTGGTTAATATACACTGCATGGGGTGCTCCGTTGTGTGTCTTGTAGTCGTAGCTCCACTTTCGTAACACGATGCGCACAAGTCGTAGTCGTAGCAAATCAAACACTTGAACCGTCGTCCTCTAAAGTTCCCTTTCAAGCATGCATCACAGCTCACACCTGGTTAAAGAAAACAAACAGATGGGGATCTGTCAAAGAAGTTGAACATTTGTCAGAGGAGTTCCCCCCCCCCTATACAGCCGCTTGTGGTGTAGAGTTGTGGTGAACTACTGTACTTGTGCCCAGACTTTCAGAAAACGTACCAAAAAGGTTGGTTTTTTTTTAAACCAGAGGTTTTTGACGTATACAAATACTTAACTTTTAATGGAAAGAACTATTTGGAGGCCATCAGACAAATATTTCTTAAATGGGATGTTTAACAAAAGATTATATTTTATGTTGGATAAATGTATTTATGGTTGATATAGAGAATATGTTGATCTCGCCAAAAACATACTGGAACATATATTTACTATTTTTAGACACTAATCTTTTTATTAAATAAAAAAGGTACCTTATTAGTAATGCACTAAAATGATCCTCAGCTGACTCAAGAACAGAATTTCAGTACATCTAATCAAATACACATCCCATGTTGAATATCAAGTATTCTTGGTATTTCTGTACCACTGCATGAATTCAATCATCATACCGCTAATCCTTCAGTGCAGTGGCAAGGAAAACAGCCCAGAGATCCCTTTCCCTGGCCACTTCTTCCAGCTCCTCTTGGGAATCCCTAGGTGTTCCCCGGCCAGCTGGGAGAACCCCTCATCCCAGGCTCTGCCGCGGGGTCTTTGCCCAGTTGGACATACCCGGTACATCTCCAAAGGGAGGCACTATGGGGAAATGTCTCAACCACCTCTACTGGCAACTCTGATGTCCTGAAATCTGTCTTGCCTTTCAAGACACAGCCTATAGTACAATTACCTTCTGCTACCACCTTGCCCCTGTGTCTCCAAATGGAAGAAAGAGGTCATTTTCTGTTCATTTACAGCAGTCATGTCTCTTATGCAGCTACTGAGACAAATGTCAGCAGCTCCCAAAGTCCACACATTGGATTTGCATCACAAGAGACGTCTACAAAGATGGTTCCAGGGACTGAGAGGAGTCAAGAGACACCTGCGCATTGTCCCCACTCCAAACAGACCTGGATTTTTGGAACACCCAGCACATCATAGTACAATCCGGTCCCCTGCGCAGTGTGATATTGTACAGATGCGTCACTCTTCCACTTTTAATAAATGAGTTGATAATTTATAATTAAAGAAACCCATTTTCATTTTGTCATCATAGGGTATCCTGTGTAGACTGATGGAAAAAAAGGGGTCTTAATACTTTAGGAATGCTTTTCCACTGCCATTTCTCATAACATTCTCTGCTGGAGAGGGAGAGAGAGCGAGAGCGAGACAGCAGTCACCCTGATGGCACTGGACTGCTGCAGTACGACGTGGTTTTCAGAAATGATTCAATTACTGGTCACCCCACCCTGGTAGATCGGTTCGATGCCCATCCAGGGCACAAAGCCATACAGTCACTGAAGACACACAAAATGTAGGTTCAATTTAGGTCATTTAATTAAATTGTTCTGTCCAGTTTCTCTATCCATCTACCAATAACTTTCTCCATTATTTGATGACCATATATTATATAGCTTTAGTGCCTTTACTGAAGCAAATTTTGGGCAAATCTCACATTGCCATAAATTGTTTGATTAGATTGTAATCAGACACTAGATTGAATAGTTAAAAATAAATAGCCTTATGTTATACACATTGTGTGTTTTAGTAGTTTTACCATACTGTGAATATTGCATTTAAAATAATTTAGTCCATCTTTCTGTGCCGATTAAAATAAGCAAAACTAATTTTCTGGTTTTCTAATAAAATCCTGGGTCAACTCCCGGTTGGTGTCCCTTTCTTTTCATAACTCTTCTAATTCAGAGTTGCGTGACTTTTAAAAACAGGGCGATAGAGCCAGTTTCTTAAGCATGTTATTGCTGTCAAAGCCAGTATTATAGGAGTATTACTTTGAAGACTACTGGTCCCACTATATTATGTTGGTGGCACTGCAGGTTTTCTAGCCCTCACATTTCATAGTCAACTCAGTAAGTATGAATTTTCTACTATAGAACAATTGGAAGAATCACCATTTCTTCATTTTGATATTAGGTTGGTCCTGAAGTACTAGTTCTGTGACCTTACTACATACTACTATGACACATTTTCTTTCATACCCTTTGATTACTAACCACTAGTTTGCATCAGCCAGTTCAGTGGATCTCATTTTCAACTAGTGCAAAACAGCACAACTGTAGAAACAATTTAATTGTTGACATAATACAATACAAACATAACACACTTGTTGTACTGAGGCGGAATCATTTAGTCCGTCGGGTCTTTCATAATTGGCCTCTGACCGATCCCAAATTGTTTAGAAGTAAGAACACCGTGAAGCATTAATGGTGGACAAAATAAACATATGGATTTGGCAATATCGTTTGTACCGGTATAGAAAAGATTTTTATATTTATCACTGTATACAGCTGTTGACTTGGGCAACATCCCTGATGGCCGTAAGACTCCATTTTTGGTGAAAACAAACACGCACCTTTCTGCACAAAGAAAGATAGAGGAAGAAATTGTGATAGGCAGCCCTAGTGAGCGAAGATGGAATGATGATGGAATTGATAAAAAATACATACATACATACATACATACATACATACATACATACATACATACATACATACATACATACATACATACATACATACATACATACATACATACATACATACATACTCAATAGTTATGGCATGGTTTGGAATTAAAATTGGACCTTGAGCAGAAAGCACTTATCTACAAACTGTTGGGCAACAGTTGTTGCTACAAACTGTAATAGAAGCAACATCACCTCAACTCGAAATAAGTGCGTTCGTATGAAGGAAGCAAGTGAACACGATCCGACAACTAGTTGTATCAAGTCTGTGTAAAAATAAGTCGCAACACAACAGATCAGTGCATGGGACATTAACTAGTTGTTGTTCTTACCGCTTTCATTTGAGCATATTTTGAAGCTTTATGGTCATTGCTGTAGCGAGTTGGTGCAGTGAGTATACCATTAAAATGTTACTGTGTTTTATATTCTATCGGTGTGCGGGGGCGGTGTACTGGAATGGAATGCTGTAGACGGGCACTGGGGTCACTGTAAGAAACGCTAATTTTTGCTTGGCTTAAGAGAGAAGAAGAGAAGAGAAGGCTTGCTCCCTAGACTGGGTTTTTCGATATACCTAGGCTTCTGTTCAACTCCCCACAGCTTGCATTAGACCATTTCACTGTGATTTAACCAATATAAATACAAGTATCCCCTTAACATAATGAGTCATCTTTCAAATGAATAGAATGTAAATTTTTTTATTTAAATACTACATTTGGAACCTGTCCATAGCGCCGCAACTCTACTAGTTATAATTTGTGGAGAAAAAAAAAAGAGAAGAAATTTGATTCAAGATTAAACTTGGTCCATGGCAACATAACCCACTGCAAGTACATTATGTACCCGCAGGTTGAGAACTTTCCTATTTATTCAAGAACATTTTACAAACTCTGCAGACGAGCTTGCCGACGTGCATCAAGTACTCCCTTTAGGTGCACTTACAGTTGTAGGCATAGCAATCAGATGCATGACAGACAGCCATAGCTACCTTAACTTTGAAGTACCCATTCTGTTTCAGATAGATAGATGGATAAGAGTACTTCATTCAGGGAAATTGCAGTGTTAAAGGTGCAGTGTGTAGAATTTAGCGGCATCTAGCGGCGAGGTTGCAGATTGTAAACAATTCAATTCCCCTCCGTGTAGGATAAGCAACGGTGGCCGCGAACCTGCCGAAAGTCCCTCTCTAGAGCCAGTGTCTGGTTTGTCCGTTCTGGGCTACTGTAGGAACACGGCGGTGCAACATGTACATATAAAGAAACACAACGATCATGGGATTATACACCAATACATACTTTACATGAATATATTCCATTTCTGCCAATGCCACTACATTATACACACTGCAGCTTTAAAGAAGCTCACTATAATAATAAATAATAATAATAATAATAATAATAATAAATAATAATAATAATAATAATAATAAAAATAAATAAAAACAGAAAAAATG
>OMKR01102404.1:0-10161 GCA_900302355.1 Cyttopsis rosea
ACCACTGGGTGAAGTGTGCAACCGTGTTGTGATAATCCAGAGAAGAGTGTGGTTGTCTGTGAAGGCAGAAGTTGATGTAATCCGTAATGACAGCAACCCCATCATTCACATCTCCATCAAAAACACCCCAGTCAGTGCATGCAAACGAGCCTTGGAGTTGAGTAATGGCGTCCTCCAACCACTATGGGGCACTGTAACATTGTGGCTTATGACATTTCAGTTCCTGTTTGTACAGCAGAAGTAAACAAATTATATTTTGGTCTGCGAGTCCAAGCCGTGGATATGAACGGGCCCGGAATGCATCGGTAATGTTGCAGTAACACGTACAAAATGTTTGTACTTCTGGTGGGAATGTCCACATACTGTTGAAATTATGGTAGCAGTCTACAAGTGTTAAAATCCCCCACGATAAACAACAGCGCTCCGGGATATTTAGCACTTAGTACAGTCACAGAGCGTGCGCCATCTTGGACGGTCGATTTCGCATTGATAATAAGTTAATAGAGCCAACGTTACCTCCTCCTGCAGTCAAATCAGACTGGCCTCCCTGACTTCACAAATGTCCTTTTTGTTTTTCATTTCAGGTTCATCCGGTTCTTTGTCAGTTTAATCAATTTAATCAATCAACATTTGTTTGTGATGTTGATGGGTTAGTCAAACTTTTCACCCCACAGTCAAACAACTTTGCTTCACCAATGTCCATAAAACTGCCTGTGCACACCGGTGAGTAAACGCACGTGGAGCATTGTCTGGTTCCGGAGTAAATGCACCAACACAGGTGCAGCATTCTGGTTCCGACTGTAACAGCAATATTTAAATATCACTAATTCAACAAATTTATGTATTTTGGGGTGCACGTTTTGTCGTTTGCTGTCCCTGTTATATGTTAAAAAGTGGTTGCCACTGATGGCAACCAAAGGAGAATAATTGGTTGACAATTTCTCAAAATGGTTGCCAATGGCAACCGTGACTGTCGAGCCCTGAACCATTGCTTTTTTTTTTTTTCTTCCTCCACAGAACTTCAGACAAGTATGTATAAGGATTTTTTTGAATTTCTCTCTACAGGTGAATATGATAGACAGACAACAAAGTATAAACTTGGTTGGGATTATCTGGAACAGCGAAGTGAGTCTGAAGGTAAGTATTAGGTTCAGTTGTAGGCTTGGGGTTTTCTAACATCAGAAATGTTGACTGATATAGAAGAACTTGACAAATTTTGACAAAAATAAATATATTATGGGTGAATAAAATCGGACAAAATGTTGAAATTAAAACTGCATAAATTCTATTTAAAACTATGAAATGAACAATTTTCTTAAAACTGATACACTAGCCACTTTTACACAAATCCCACAATAATGCCGCAAAGACGACCCGTCTATATTGCGGCTTTGCCTTTTTACACTGAACCAAACAAAGAAATATTGCCGCCCCGGTGTGCGCTTTTAGACAGCATGCCGCAATGCTGGCTTCCCGAAATCACGGGGGCGTGACGTAAACAGCGTCAGCCAGAAAGACAGGTTGACAATGATCACAATGATTTAATGACCTTATTATTTTAAATTATAAAAATTATTTAATTCAATAGACTCTGTAGCCTTGGGTGAGGATGGTGCGGGTAGCGGAGCTGTGGATACGTGTTGCCGGCGCGGAGACGGGCTGACAGGGAGAGACTGGGTGGAGAAAGTTCCTCCCTTCTCCGGAGGCTGTTATATTCTTTTATTTATTATTACAGGTTGAAAATTATCACTGATTTCATAACATTGGGTTAGGGTTCTTGCGTCCGGGACGCCATACGGAATTCCGTAAAGGACTGTGTAACACCCCCCCTCCTCATTTGAGCATAATTTTATTATTATTAATAATAAAGCATATAAATTCAAATTGTAATTTTAGAGAAATATCTGCAGCGCTGTGACAAATGGAGTTTTTTTTCCTCCGACCAATGAAAGACTTGCCGGCTGTCCCTTTTACACAGACGGTGTTCCGGCTCCTTTTCGCCTCCGTTACAACCTCTGCTGCCGGTACAGAGGCGGGTCAACTCTGCCCCCCCATTCCATCTCCGTACCTTTTACACAGAGCAGTCATGCGGAATAAAGGCACAACGATGCCGGCTTGGATAGTAAAAGTGTAAAAGGGGCTACTGATACATTTAAAAAGGGACTTGCAGACACCCTCCATGAATTGCCCTGCTTGCACCAGGCCACTGGTGACCACGTGGTTACTGTGGAGGTCCTTTGCAGATATTTTTCTCCATTAAAATCATTGCTTCCCCGGCTGGTTGGAACTCCCTTTCCAGTTCTTTATCGTGACGTTCTTTCTTGGTCTTTAGTTTACTGCCTACTCTGCCTTTTATCTTTGCAAAGCCAGATAAGTATAGATAGGCTGAAGAGGGAGAGGATGAGGGTGACTACACGTCCAAGGTTAATGCCACCCTGCTCCGCAGAGAGGATGATGGAAATATCCATCACAGTGAAATCCTGACTCAGGAATGAGTCCGTCTTTCACCCTGTCTACTTTGCTCCTTCCTTCTCCCCAGCAGCCTTTGGAATGCAAGACATGTCTTTGTAATGATGGCGGTCATGAGAATTCAAGAGGAAATGAAGAGAGGGGTAGAGGCTGGAGAAAAATAGAAACGAAGACCATAAAGGTAGATAATTGGAGAGAAACTGTAGACAAACAACTGAAGGTATCAGATGCATTCTATGTCCTATGTCCAGATTTCTGGACACCCTCTCTTGTGTATTAAGAGTATTAAAAATGTAATAAGCCATTCTTAAAAGAATCAACTTTTCTGCAACAACATTTTGTATTGGTATTTTTCTAAAGCTTAGTTGTAAATATACATTTTTATATTTTCCCCCTATAACCTTCAACTCCTTGCTATCGGCAACAATTTGTCCACCCATATGCTGTACAAAACTGCCATTTCTGAGAAATATCCTTAGAATATAGATTTTCATTTATTTATTTTTTAATGTGAAGCACTTTGTGACTGTCGAGAGGTGCTATATGAATAAAGTTGACGTACTGTATTCACTAACTTGGAAATCGTTTCAATCAATGCTTTCAGTGCCAAGATGGTGGCAGTATTTCAGTGTCCGGCTCAGCACATTGAGTCATCTAGCTTTCTACATCTATGACACAGAGTACTGTGAGAAGCACATACATCCCACCAGGTGCAGACAAGCATTAAGCACAGCGCAAAACACAATGGATAATAACAGTGTTGTATACATTTCTATGGAACTTTAGAAGACTTGGATTATAGTTTGAAAATAAATACTGTAAATTCATTTTTGGTTTGTGCCGTCAGCCAGCTAAACCCTCAGTCCCCCCTTGAGCAAATAATGATTAACACTTTGCCAGAGAATATCATCCCCAGCTTTAACAATGCTGGAGATGGAGCCAAGCACTTGTTTATTCTTTTTTTTTTTTTTTTTTTTTTTTACTGGCTGGGTGGTGCAGGTGCTCATTGCAGTGGAATGTAAAAGTTTGAACACCCTAGGTCAAAGTGCAAGTTACAATGAATAGTTAAGTAAACAGAAGCTGACCCGACCTCTGTGTGGGTTCTTCTGAGCATTTCTCGCCATGTTTCAGGCCAATTCATCTGGAATCTTTCTTGATCTTCCAGACCATGACTTGACTTCAACGGTTCCATTTATCTTTCATTTTCTGACAGTGGAAATAGATACATTCAAAGGTGAGTTTTTTGTAGCCTTCTCCTTGTTTGTGGAATTGAGTTATCGTGATTCCAACATCCTTGGACAACTTTTTAGAGGAGCCCTTCGTTGTTAACGCCTCACAGAAGTCTAGGCATTAGTAATCATCTTTTAAAAAACAATGAATGATACATAAGTTTTTGCACAAAGCTAATCGTCCTTTAAATTTTGAAGAAAGGTGTCATGGTTGACATGATGTAGAGGTCAGGTCAGCTTCCGTTCACTTGGATATTTATTGTAACATACATTCCGACCTGGCAGATACATTCCACTGTATCACTGCACTCCTTTTCTTGAGCCGTTTATTTATTTTATTTTGTATGTATAACATAATTTGTTCATTTTGTGTATATACTCTTACTCCTGTACTTACTTTATGTTCTCCCCACTGACCACCACTCATGCAAATAGTCGCAAATACCACTGGCCTAGCACACTTAATTTACATTTCCTATTTGAGGTTTTCTTCTTTGTAAATTACATTCTTCTTATTGGGACTTTATTGAGTCTGACGTTGCAGTCAGCCTAATATTTCTGGATTCTAATTTTAGAATTCTTTGTAAGGTAGGCGAATCTACTCTGGAATTTGCATCTTATTAATAGAAGCAGGTTGCTCAATGACAGATAATAGAGTCTGTTGTATTTATTTCAGGTGTAATGGCTAATGTTTCCATGCAGGTTAGAATAGACAATAGCTTGCCCATATAGGATAAGATATCACTTTATTAATTCCCAACACATATGCACACATCTATCAACAAAAACAGGGAGTAGCACTTGTGTAGCCGACTATGGTAACTTATGAGCCTAATATAGACAGATGGAAGTTATGCTAAAGAAAGTTGATAAATTACAGTATTTCATCATATACCTCCCTAATCTCCTTGCAGGTGAGTGGTAAGGCTGTCTACATTCCACCAGTAACCAATATAATATCCAAACTATTAGATTTACAAAAATCCCTGCTGGTCAAATTTATGTTGTTTGGTTTCAGATTGTCATGTTTATTACAAATGTAGGTTACTTCCATGCGTTCACGTGTTCAATATTACCGGCATGCTTTTTAAATGTTGAACTACACCCAACCAATCTCTTCCACCTCTATATAGCCTTTGTCCTGTGGTTAACTTAAAAGAGATATGTTTGTCTTCAAGCCTTTAGATTCATCAACAAAAAGCAATCACAAGAAAAGTTGAGTAGATTTCAACTTTATGCAAATCAGCAGCACCGGGCGATAGCCAATAGGAGGGTAGATACTGTATGCTTTCAATGGCATTGATCCTTGGAAAATGGGACGCCCAGTCCACTGCATCATTGTTCACAATTAAGTAATTTTTTTTTTAAATGAAAAACATCTCTCAAACTATCGATAAAATAAGGAACACAGCGTTTTATGTTTCTCCAACAAGCACAATTCTTTATTTTAAAGGACGGATGGCAGGACTAGTTATGTAATTTCTTTGCCTAGCAGTATAAGTGAGTATTTTACCGAATAAAAAATGCAGCATTACCAGATGTGACAGATAAAATGGCAACAAGCAAATCAATGTATTTGGTTAAGAAAGATAAGAGACAGATAGATGGAGGGATGTGAAAGAGCATGCCCTACCGGGGAACACACTGGGGTCGGGGTTCTTGTTGCAGTAGTCTGTGTTGCAGCACATGGGGTAAATGCCCGAATCATCGCGTGCCGACACGGCGCAGATGAAGGGCCGGTCGCGCGGGATCAGCTCATATTCGTGCACGCACATGCTGCGCTCTGTGATCAGCCGGCTGCCGGACTTCCGCACGGCCACGAAGCAGACGCCATCGGTGGTGCAGCTTGAGTTGGCACTGCAGCGCTCACAGTGGCACTGGAGGGCTGGAGGGTGGGAAGAAACAGGAGATTGGTCAAGACTTGTTTCAGAAACAACAGTGAAACAGGTTTAACTCTCTTTTGTTGCTACATGTTCACTAGGGCTGGATATTGAGCAGGATCTCACAATTCAATGATTTCTATCAGCGTTTCCGTTAGAAAAAATTGGTGCCACGTGTCCTGGAAGATTTCAATGTCCCAGATAAATGGGAGAAATTCCGGTGAAATATCATCATCAATTATCTGTGTTTATTGAGCTTAAAGACAATAGATATGCAGGTTATATAAAGAATGAAATCATCAAGACATGTAGATTTAATACTTTTTATTGAAAAGTAGGCTACTTTTGCTTATACATTATATTACAAATAAAATAAGTTCAGTCAATAGACTCATGTGCATAACGCTATTTAAAAAATAAATTCATAAATATTACGCTAGCCTACATTCGTTGAGGCAATACGTAAACACAAAGACTTTCCTTCAGATTTAGGCCTACATATTCTCAGATAAAATAAAACAGAATAAAATCTATTTGCAAACAAACAAATTACATGTAGGCCTATCTGGCTCATAACATTTTAATTACGGCGTGCTGCTGCCGACTTGAAATCAAATCATTTCCGTCCGTAAGTAAGAAGTGAACAAGAAGTAACAAGTGCAGCTGCTTTAATTAACATTTCACTAAAATAAAATTTTGATGAAATCAAAAACAAAATAAATATATCGGCCTAAATCTAAATTAAAAAAATGTTGTGCCATTGCCCGTCTTCGTCGGCATGTCTCATCGACATATTTTACACAATGGTTATTTAGCAGCTGCTTTGGGTCGGAACTTAAATATCCCCAAAAAAAAAAAAACGCCAAACTATGGATGTATGAGGCCCTGTTGTCAACAATGCATCATCTTTCTCCTTCTCCTCCGAGTTGCTCATTCTCCACTGCCGGCGTGTTTGCAAGGGCAACTTAACTGGGGGGGGCTGGACTTCTTTCTATATCGGTGAATAATCATCTTAGATCATTCAAATCAATTGTCTTTCCGTTGCCAAATCTGCAGAAGACTATTGAAATGATCAAGCCTATTTTATTTCGACATCGAGGACAAAGAAATATTGCGATAATTATTGTTATCGTTTTATCGCCCAGCACTAATTCAAATTGTGCTTAGAGGTAATTATTTTCACCAGACATTATGACTGGAGAGATTTAAGTGTGTTGGACTTCAGCAGATTTTCCCGGGCAAAAAACGGTAATTACTGGATAACAGAAACGTAGATTTCTATACAAAGAGTCATGACTCGAGAGAGGTCTCACGATTCGGTGTATCAATATACAATGCTCAAAAACAATTAAGGGAAGACTTAATCGTCACAGTATAACACCAAGTCAGTTAGACTTCAGGTATATCAATCTGTCCATTTAGGAAGCACAAGTGATGTCAATCAATTTCACCTGCTTTGGTGCAAATTAAATTGACAACAGGTGCAATGGAGAGGCAAAAGCAAGACAACCCCCAAAAAAGGAATGGTTTTGCATGTGGTGGTCACAGACAATTGGTCTCTCCTTATCCTTCCTGACTGATTCTTCTCTAGTTTTGTGTTCTGCTAGTGTCCTTGTCACTACTGGTAGCTTGAGGTGATACCTGCAGTCCAATTACATTGCACAGGTAGTCCAGCTCCTCCAGGATGGCACATCCATACCTGAGGTTGCAAGAAGGTTTGCAAGAGCCTGGACGAAATACCAGGGGACTGGCCGTTACACAAGGAGAGCTGGACAGGGCTGTAGAAGGGCATTAACCCAGCAGCGGGACCAGTATCTGCTCCTTTGTGCGAGGAGGAACAGGGGGAGCAGTGCCCGAGCCCTACAAAATGACCTCTAGCAGGCTACTGGTGTGCATGTTTCTGACCAAACTGTCAGAAACAGACTCCATGAGGGTGGCATGAGGGCCCAATGTCCTCTAGTGGGACCTGTGCTCACAGTCCAGCACATGCAGCTCTATTGGCATTCGCCAGAGAACACCAGAATTGGCAGGTCTGCCATTGGCACCCCATTCTCTTCACAGGTGAGAGCAGGTTCACACTGAGCACATGTGACAGGCGTGAAAGAGTCTGGAGACGCCATGGTGAACGTTATGCTGCATGTAACATCATCTAGCATGACCGGTTTGGCGGTGGGTCAGTGATGGTGTGGGGAAGCATATCCTTGGAGGGTCGCACAGACCTCCATGTCATAGTCAACAGTACCCTGACTGCTGTTAGGTTCTCGGATGAAATCTTCAGAGCGATTATCAGACCTTACGCTTGTGCAGTGGGCCCTGGGTTCCTCCTGGTGCAGGACAATGCCCGGCCTCATGTGGCCAGAGTGTGTAGGCAGTTCCTGGATGATGAAGGCATTGATGCCATTGACTGGCCCTCTCGCTCGCCTGACCAAAATCCAATTGAGCACATATGGGCCGTTATGCATCTGTGCATCCGACACTGCCAAGTACCGCCGCAGAGTGTCCAGGAGCTCACTCATGCCCTGATCCAGGTCTGAGAGGAGATCCCCCAGGACACCATCCGCCGACTCATCAGGAGCATGCCCAGACGTTGTCGGGAGTGCATACAGGCACGTGGGGGCCATACACACTACTGAGTCACGTTATGAGTCGCCATGATATAATTCATGTAAGTTGGATTAGCCTGTGATTTCAATGTTTTACTTTGATTTTCGGTGTGATTTTGACTCCAGCCCTCAATGGGTTGATGATGGGTTGTTTCCATTGACTGTTGCGTCTCAACAAATTATACAATGTACATCAGTCAAGATTTTCAACTTGATTAATTCTATGATTGAATAAATATGTGATTTAAGTGTTCATTTCTTGAGCAGTGAATATTGACATTTTATTCACAATGAGAATTACTACCAACTTTACAGTACTTTACAGACATGCATTAGAAAATAATTTCATGGAACAAATTCAGATTCCAATACAGAAATTTAATACTACCATTTTTGTTAAACCACGGTCAGCTACACGTCTGCTTTGTAACTGGGATGAGCAACTAATTGATCCCAGGCCAGGTCAAATTTTCTCACGCTTTGGTGGTTCAAACTTTTCCAAGTTTATTGAGTTTAAGATAGACAGGTAGACTATTCATCCTGAAGGGAAATTGCAATGTCAGCAACAGCTTACAAATAAAAATAAAAACCTCAAACTGGCACGCCTGGAAAAGCCTGTAGCTTTTCCACAACGCTGCTTTACCAGTGAAAAACATTCCTAAATTTAAGAGTAAAACAAGGCAGTTGTCAAGCCCAGATGTGTGTTTGCATTTTCATGTGCTCCAGAATGAGACAGGAAAGCAGGGATGGCAGCAACCACTCAAAACTGCATCCTAATTTTACCTTCCCACCTCTAGATTTTTAAATGAACCATTTGTTGTTGTTCCCAGCAACACCAAGATCGTGATTAGGATTAAGATTAATTGTGCAACTAGAATAGGAACCAATTTATGTTACAGCAAAATAATCCCATCGTATAGCTGTCTACAGCCGCTACCTCATTAATTGTAGAAAGCTATATGATTTAGAAAGCTTTTTTTCCCTAGCAATTTTTGTCAACTGTGAGGCGGCCTGGCCTGTCGTGCCTGACACGACAGGTTTAGCAACGCTAATTTAATTGAATAACTGCAACCGTCCTTCCAGAACCCAAAGGCCTAACCTCAGTTTAGGCTCGTAGTCAACCACTAGAGTGGATTTGTCATCGTCTAGATACGGCCAAATAAACCCACTAGAGAGTGCTACATCTTAATGTTCTCATTTGTTTACTGGGGGGGGATCGCATGATGGCATTAAGGAAATCTGTAGGTCCTCACACTGATCGCAATGGTTAGTTACAGGGACAAAACACACACCACATCATACAGAACAACACACGTGGAATTCATGGGCAGTGGGTGGAGGGTTACCAAAGATCCAACAGACAGGTAAGATTTAAAGGTGCCAGCAAACTCGCAGGGAAACATAATTTTTCAAGCAAAAGAAAACCCTATAGTAGAATACTGCCTATTTAAGTATCTTGTTGAGTTATTTCTATATTAAAAAAAATGGCTCTTTGACAGGGGTCAAATCTGGCAAGAACAACAATATCAAACAAATACATACAACATATACAATAACGCACAATATCTTGCTTCAAATACAAATTCCAACTCCAACACTCTAGCACTGATCTCCCAAGGGCCAGACTCATGCCTCAACCGTAGTAACTGTACATGAGGCAGCCGCTAGTGAACAATGGAAAGTTTCACCGCCCTAGAAATTCAAATGGTGCAAATGGTTTTGTTGTAACAACATGGCTACTTGGGTAGCATGGAGATGCAAATATCTATCTAGACATCTTTCTATTTTCAGATGGGGAGAGGAAGGAAGAGAAGGAAGGCTGTCTCTCTCCTCTTGCAGAATAGATAGACACATGGGGAAGAGAAAGAATGACACAGTGACAGAAAGAGGGACCGTGAGAGGAAAAGAAAATCAGAGGCAGAAAACAAAGACCATGAAAAGAAGACACTATTAAGTAGATCTTAAAAGGGGAAGTGTCTC
>OMKR01102410.1:0-14241 GCA_900302355.1 Cyttopsis rosea
GGGAGGTAAGAACACATCAATTAAGTTCGGTAATTATGGCTTCATCTGGCCGTCCTGGCGTGAGAGCGGAGAGACACTATATTAAAACAAAAGATTTACCTGCTTCTCCGCTCTTTGGGAGACAGCGTCGACCCTTATCAACAGTAGCAAAAGAAGAAAAAAAAGAAAAAAAACATCTTCCCTCTTTTCAAAAGGTTCTTCCTTAACTATTTGCGCGATATGTCTTGGTGAATTGTGGCCAACGCCCTTTTAAATAAAGCGATTTAAAAAGCAAACAAACGAGAATTCACGGGGTCATATTCTGACACATTAAAGGCCATTGTAAAGATCATCAAGCCATAGTTGTGCTCTTATCTTTATCGATATTGCCTCCATCAAAACTGCGACACGGCCGTGATCCATAAAACAATTATTTCAGAGAAGCCACCCTGCCCCAGCCAAAAACAAGCATCAGGCCCCATAAACAAAAGACTGGTCCCGAAAGCCCTTTTGTCCAGCAGAATCTGATGTGAGACAATCCCCTTAAAATGAGATTTATGAGCTTTCGATACTGCTGGTGATGGATTTGTCCCTTTGATTCTCTGAAAGAGATATAAGGAATGAAAGAGTTTGGGGCCTTTTGTAAGCAGAAACCATACGATTGGGCCATGGATCATTATGACAATGACCAATGGTGGACAAAGTAGGGGAAAAAAAGAACAGACTCCTAACAGTCGTCTTTTTGGTTAATTGCTCGGTTGCTAAAAAGGAAAAAGATGAAGTGGAGAATTGGAGGGTGGGGGGTCTCCAGCTGTGGAGTAATCATTTCTATGCTCGACCTCATCGCTGATGTGTTCGCTTTGCGCTTCCTGGCCGATAATGGGATGGGAATTTCTCTCTCCTCATTGACTTTGCTCTTTTAACCCGTGAAATGAACGATTAATGCAGCACTGCATTGGGGGGGCAACAACTGTTTATCTACTTCTACTCAACTGTCAAATTGAAGAGGGTGAAGTCTAATTTATACTCAATGACAGTTTTCTAATGACGAAAGATACTTTGGCGACCCAGAATCCCGCTTCAGTAAGCATACTGAAAGAATAAAGGTGCCACCTGGAACCGAAAATTGTTCTTTGGAGGAATGCTAATTTTTCTACAGCCAACCCAACCCAACTATGGGTTAAGAAAAATAGAAAACCAACCCCAAGCCCCAATCGCACACCATCCAATAACTTGCCGAAAGAACTATATCAGGAACATGAAGGACTGTCCACCATAAATTAGGATCTGATAAATTTATATGATCCGCCACAAAAGCCAGCCACCTCTAAACATTGACTGAATAGAAACATCGATTTTCTACTGACGGGTTTATAACGGAAACAAAAATGTAAGGAAGCCGATGATCGCACAAGGTGCCACAAAAGAGTCTTTCTCACTCAGTCGTTCCCTAAGTCAACTCCCGAGGAGCCCTTTCTTCGGCGACTTCAAGCAATTAGTGGAGACTGGAGAGCGGTGAGGCCGAGAACAAAAGTGAAATTGTCACTTCGGGAAAAGTGCTGACGTCGGTTGTTGAGGGGGCCATAATTAATTAATAAAACCACCATTGTGGGGCAACAGTAAATCACCAGGGATATTAGTTAACACACAAAAGAGACAAACACTTGCATTCTCTCTTGTGTTTTTGATTGAACTCCACACCTTTTTTTTAACCATTCCCACCTCCATAACTTACTCATTCACTGTTCCCCGTGGCAGCAGAAATCGTCACTTTTCTGCAGTTGAGCTCAATGTAAAACCATGGATCGATATTTCTGTTCACAATAGAAACCGCAATAGGGCTCTGGCGAGGTCCAATGACAGAAGAACACATATTAACTTCCTCGACTTATGGATCTTCACCTGCAGTGCCGTAAACAATTCTAAATGTCACTTGTGTGCATTAAAAATAAAATTCACATGTATTTGGTCAAAATAGCAAGGCGACGGAGTCGTGTTTTCTAACAACACTGATAATGAGGGTCGTGACATTTTCAACTCAGGTTTTAAATCGATATTTTCACAGAACAACTTTTACTCATGAACTCAGAAACATGTGTTATTTTAACTTATAAACGGACTGAGGCAGCGTGTCCAGTCGCGATAACTCTTTAAGAAATCGTGCCAATGTCTTACCGTTTGAATAACTTCGATTCGACACTTTCTACACTACACTACCATATGCTGTTACCATATACATATAGACTAGAGAGGAGTCCAATATATTACAAGGTATCATTACTCCTTTAGTCTAACGTACTGTAACATGTAGTGAAAACTAGATTAACCAGTTAAAGTTATGATATTTGTCGTTAGGATAGCCAAAACAACAACGTAACATCTGATCGAAATGAGTGTAATAATGACTAACAAATTGTGACATTATTGGATGCATCTTCAATGTAGGAAAAACATGTTGATTTTGGTGAATTGTTCGAATAAGTTGTCAAACCCTCCACTTGCGCCATTCGTGGTCCTCAAGATGGGATTTTAATCATTAAAAAAAGTGCTTCCGCTTGAACTGTTTAAAAAACGAAGATCTGACGAATCGAAAGCAATCTTCAGGGAAAACCGAGACAGATCACGTTGTAGGGACCGTGTTATAAGCCAGTCCACCATGGCCCTATTTAGACCTAACCCTAACACCGGATAAAGCAAATAAAAAATTAAACAAGTGAACTATTGTTGCCCAAAAAACTAAGTAAGTAAGATTGAAAACACCAAACACCGCTCATAAATTCATAACTAGGACAACACTGTGAAGTAAATACGAATAGCCTGGGAACCAGACCAATCTGCAAGCTCATGTTTCATTTGCTCTGGCAGATTGGTCTGGCCACCCTCCCATTCAAACAGATTTCCACCCGAACATGGTCGGGCCAATCATAGTCACCATTTTCCGTCGCTCAGCGATACGTCCCATGTGTCGTTGCTCTGATTGGTTGTAGGTCTATCCAATTGCGTCCAGAGACATTTTGGTCTGCGTCCGTTGGAAATCGAAAATGAACGGAGAGGTTCCAGACCAATATGCATTTGCAAATTGGTCTGGCAATAAAAGGCTAAAATACGAAATGTTACTACATCTTCGTCTACATATACGTTCATTCCTCAACCGCAGAATGGTTGTCCTGGAGAAAAGACCCACAAAGTTCAACTGTTTCTTCAAAAGCCGAGATAAAATATGGACAATTATTTTAGATGCCTTGATGCGGCACCTATTGAACAACCTGCAAAAGATGATTAAATTCATTATGGGGGTCTGAATCGATGGATACATAGAACAACATGGGTGGATCTATAAAGAGTAGGCGTGATTACATGAACGCATGAAAAGTACACATGATTACATGTATGTCAAATCCTCTTTTATTTCCCAGTGTCATTATGTTAGAGGGGGTTGTGTGTCAGTGTGTGTGTGTAATGGGGGCTCCTTCCCAGTAACTAAATCCTATTACTCTTAAAGGTTCCCACATAAATAGCACATGTACACAAAAATCCGTCCCGCCCCACCTCCACATCAAAAACACGCAGACAGGATATCATTTTTCATCCGTACATTCAATCACGCTTTCCAATCGTAACGCGGAAGCTGCTGGGAGTTGCGCAGCGGAGGCGCCTCGGGTATACATGTCGTACCTGAGGACTGAAACTCGACCCTTCAGCGCTCAAACCTTCCCATTTAGATGCGTCAATGTGTCTCTATTAAAGGTTAGGTTAGCTATTTTTCAGCCTAGGCCTTCTTAAAATGTTGATTCCCATCATTCATAACTGCTCACGGCACAGCCTCGCCGAACGTTTGACGATTGAGAAACTTACCACTGTGCTGCAACTTCACACTGTGCTTCAATGCCATCCAAACGGGGCAAACGTTGAAGGCCTGGATTGAAAAGTAGCGAACCTGTCCTTGTGTGCTCTAGTTTATGTAGTGAGTAGTGAGTGCTCAAAAAGAGGGCAAATGTAAGAAAGATTGCCGATATCTGCCAAATCACAAAAACCAGTACCACAACACTTGATGATGGTGGTGAGGCCAACAGAATGTGTGTTGGCCAGAACCAAACTTTGTGACGTTAGCGGTTTTACTTCTCGCCAACGAGTCTGTGGAGACGACAATCTAACCCTACATTACTTTTCATTAACTTCTTGCATTTCCTAGTACGTAACATTAGAAGAATGATTTATTCATCACACGTTTTTTGCCGTGCCGCGGTCAGGGACAGGACAGGAAGTGTTCTGCATGTTTTTAGTCGGGGTCCTTATGTTGGAGGAGACCCAATGCGAACACGGGGAGAACGTGTAAACTCCACACAGAAACGCTTGTGTAGTCATTCTCGCGAAATTAACCTGATATTGATGTAAAGTGATGGGGTTGCATAGGGTTGCGTGCGTTCTATTTTTACAACACAATGACAGTTTCATGATGTATCAAAATAAAGTATTATATATTTATTGTTTTCTTTTTATAAAGACTCACAAAAACTAACCTAGACACAAAATAAATGACAAAAAGGAGGTTAGAGAGGGAAAAAAAAGTGCGGGGGTGGGCCATATAGTGCATCATGATATTCACTTGTATACACACAAAGCACAAGAATTAAGAGCACATTAGACAGTGGAACAACATTATACGCTCAATCAGTCCCTCCCGGATCTTCATTCAACTGATCAAGGGTTTCAACATAAAACCACAGAGGAGACCCGATAATCCAAAATGTCTCAGTCCTTTGGTAGAGATCATATGTGAGTTTCTCTAAGAATAGAAAGGTTGAAGCCTGAGTCAGCCATATATTCCCAGAAGGTACTTCAGGGGTGGACCATAATAATAAAATACACTTTTTGAAAATATATTATTATTAATATATTAAAGTGCCCAACAGGTGAGCAGAGTCAAGATCAACATTGCTGTCATGGTACAACAAAGATAAACTACATGTGAGGTCAAATTCCCTAGTCAATATTTTCTGAATGGACCTTATCCCAGAATGATTGAATTCGGTCACATTGCCAGAAGAAGAGGCATCTATGTTAGTCAACATACAATATATATCAGAAATAAGACCCCACCCGACAGCCAGAGTAATAAAAAACCTTTCCACTTCTGTGATTTTACAGCACAGTTTTCCATCTTTCTTCTGTCTCTAAAAATGTCAGAGTTGAAGATACTTGAAGAAATCCTTATTTGAGAGATTAAATTAATCTTTTAATGGTTGAAATGATTTTAAAATATCCTGGGTATAGCGATGTGTCAAATGAACATTTCCCTTCAATTTCCCGTCAAATGTCCAATATTTGTTAACTGTGTGTAGAAGTCTGGGTTGTGCACAATGGGAGACTCGACTGACATATGTTTAGGAATCTTCAAGTATTTCCTCACATGTTTCCAGACCATGAGTGTATTATAAGGAACATAATAGTCAGAAAATCCCAGAATATTCTCTATATTGTGAATAAACAAGAAGGAGTTTAACATTCTCGGGTGGCACGACAAGGCCTCTGTCTCAACCCACAAAATTTTGTCTATTCGAACACCAACTTATCATTTGCTTTATCTGTGCAGACCAATAATATAACTGTAAATTTGGTAAATATATGCCCCGCATGTCTTTGGGTTCCATCAATTTGGAAAACTTCACCCTGGGATTTTTATTGTTCCAAACATGCTTAGATATAATGGCATTAATCTTCTGGAAAGATGTATGTGGTGTTGATTCATATGAATCGCATTAATACTACCAAGCAAGGACTTTGGAAGGGCTGACAAATGAATTACACTCTTTTTTAGTAATCAGAAGCACTTAATTAGAGGAAATCAAGTCTTTCAGATTAGGAGGAATATTTATCCCCAAGTATTTAAAGCCCGTCTTTGTCATCTGAAAGAGAGAGAGTGAGTCCAAATCAGTTTCATTATGGACGTTTAGAGTCAGGGCCATTGATTTTCTTAGATTGATCTTATATCCTGACAGTTTGCCAAATTCTGACAAGACATTCAGTATTGCATTTATTGAGGAATCTGGTTTGGACAGGTACAGAAGTACATCGTCCACATAGAGCAATATTTTATGTTCCCTATCCCCTATGGTAATTCCTTTTATTTCTTTACTGGACCGTATGGCTTCTGCCAGTGGTTCAATAACTATGGAGAATAAAAGGGGATCACCCCTTTTATTCACTGCTGCTAGGGCACCCCTAGCAGCAGCCCCTAAGCACAGGGAAGTTTTTAGAGAGTAGGCCTTTGTATTGCCTGAAGCTGAAAGATCAGAATACATTAGTTTAACCAGGTTTATGATCACCCATCTCCATTCTCTCGCAAATAAGAAACCCCACTCGACTCTGTCAAAGGCCTTTTGGGCATCTAAGGACACGACGAGTGCTGCTTCGTTTAACAAATTCCGTTTAGTCGGGGTTGATGAGTTTAGGGAGTATTGTTTCCAGTCTTCTATCAAGTGATTTAGCAACTAGCTTTACATCTATTCCAAGGAAATTTATTGGCCTATAGGAAGAGCATTTAAGGGGATCCATGTATCTATTTTGTTCTGAAGTAGTCACCCAATCAGAGAATGCGGCGCTGCACCTGTCCTTACGGTAGAGCGCACTATTTTGGTTGAAAATAGTACAAGCCGTTGCGTTCCCTAGTGGTCAAAGTATGTATTATTCTTTCAAAATAAAGTTGCTGAAAGTCACAGATCATTTATATTAAATATAAAGTGTATCTGGGGCCGCAAAAGGGGCCCCCACTTTAGTGTGTGTGTGTGTTTGGCGGGGGATAAACCCCCTTTAAGTTGGTTTCCCACCACTACAGGGGCAATTCCTCCCATCAGTGGTTACAGCAGTTTAGAATGAAATGTTTTGCTTCGGACGGGATTAAAAGGTGCATGTGCCGAGGGAAACCCGATGCTGAGAAATTCTTCAACAGGTGCAGGGGAGGGACAACGTGGCTCAGGTTTCTTTGATTCTCCAGCATGATATAAGGTGAACCTGATCCTTTAACACAGTCAGGAGATCTGGATAGCGAACAAAAATCCCGCCTAAAAAACATAAAACATAAAAAAGAAATACAACGGAAAAAATATTATAACATCAACCTTCAACATGAATATAATGTTTTGGCTGCGGCCAGTGTTCATATTTCCTGCCATTGACATGTACACATTTAATTATTTTTACTGTACTATTTGTATGGTACTATTCTTTTTGCATATTATGTCATCATTATATATAAATATTTTCTTCCTCAGCACTATTTATTTCCTTACATAATTCCATATTGAGCTGAATCATTGTGAATTATTATTATTATATTGTATATATTACATCATATATACAATCGTATTGTATAAACATTTTTTATGTTTTAATACTGTGATTATGTTGTGTTGTTTTTTGTGATCTTGTGCACTGCAATTAATAGCTGAATACGTTGTTATTGTCACCGTGGACTATTATAATTTGTCCTTTGTCATAAAATACAGCTGCTTTGTGCTAAAACATGTTCGGTAGAAGAAATTGCAAAAATGAGCAACTCAAAGTATGATCGTGAGGAGTCCATGGTCAGTGCGGAGTGATGGTCAGACTCACACACGCATGCACTTTCCTTACACTTTTCTCCACAGCGACTTACAATGAGTACATTTGTCACAGTATCAAACCAACTGCATGTCATGTATGACAACATGTATGAAAGCATGTTAGACAGTAAAGGGAAAAGAGATGCTCATGGGGTAGACAGGTCAGTGCGATGTATAAATATATGTGACTGAAATATGCACCCGCCTCCCCTCTCACACACAGGTATGTTGCGTATCTACACATTTCACCTCCCAGTACTACTTGGGTCGAGGTTTTGCGTTCCGCTGTAACCCAGGCCGTGGTCTGGAGTTATAAATAAAGTGTCTCTGATCAATGACCTTTCATCTGATGGGCATACAGCTGGATTTAGACACGACCTGACTCCAGGCAAACAGGTCCAGCAATTTTAGACTGCGGTGATGAGAAGTCAAGTGGACAGCTCTAATGCCAGGTGTAAACGCACCCATTGAGGATGCATTGAGGTCCGATCACTCAGACCACATTCGGAGGTGGTCTGGGCTGCATATGGCCACATTCTTTTAACAGTGTAAACATGAATGTATCCTGGGCTACATTGAAGGACCGCCTACTCCACTGACGTTCTCCGCGCAAGCGGAAGTACGTACTCATTCGTCCGCCCACGGAGTCATATTAAAGTCAGGTCGGGAAATTGAGAAAGTCGCCCCATTACAGAAGTGCAGGATATATTATTTGCAAGTAAAGTATTTTCACAAAAACATCCAAGTCCCATGGCAATGGAAAGCACCGGAACGGGGAGGATCAGGACAGTCCCTTAACTCAGTTGTGTTTAACAATGTTGTTTCATACGGTAAGTAGGAAACAAGTAGAAAACAAACAAAAATAAATAGATCTAAAATAAAAACACAGGAAAACCGGCACGGGAACCGGTGCACCACACACGGCGCACCGCTGCCTGGAGGAGTAAAAAACTCCACTTCAATTTTAGGTTTACGTTTTTCATTTTCCATATAAGTAAGAAACTAAGGAAACCAAATATATCTTGCTATATGATAATCACAATATATTCAATTTGCATAGAGAGCGGGGAAGTGAGATCACAAGTGGTTACTGGAGACGCATGTGGAGACGCATTCTAATGCCAGGTGTAAACAGACGTATTTAGAGCTGTCCACTTGTGATCACCAAAGACGCATGTTAACACCAGGTGTAAACAGGGCCAAACATGCATGTAAGCACCGGTAAAGGGAGACACTGTGCCCTGCAAGTGGAAGTTTTAAGATTCTGAGCGCCAAAAGGATATTATGTAACATCGAAAAAAACTCCACATTCATTTTTCATTCACTTTCATTGCAGGCTGTTTTGTGAACTTTAAGACTTAAAGGCTCAAGCCAGAAGACATACTAAAGTCCATGCACCTAGGAACCAAGTTTGGTTGCACTTTGGTTCTTGCGATGTACATTTGGCCAGCAGCTGGTGTGTATGCCAAATCACGCTGCCTAGACACAGCAAATAGATCATGGCAACTTCAGCTGTCAAGATAATCACCAGACGACCATCAGGTCAGCAGTAATTAAGTCAGTTAAAGACCATTTTATTGCCATACTGGTATATGGTACATGTATATATATCAGGGCTCGACATTGACGTAAGTAAACTCACCCCGGGCAAGTGGAATGCCTCATGCAGTTGTCTGATTGGGCAAGTGAAACATAAATGTGATCTCTAATGTAACTCAAAATAAACTGCATACTGTATCGCTGCTGCAGAGCTTTTCAGCTGAGCTGCATGCGCGAGTCTGTCTCTCACCATCAAGTGTTGTCAAGGAGAGTTGATGAAGTTGATAAAGTAGATTAAATGTCTCTGAGGACTTTCACATGCAGTGTTTACTCTGCTGAACCTTGCTGTTGGGACTTCCAACAATGAGTGATTTCCTTCCACAGAGACACCGTGAGGCAGGACTCTTTGGACTTTATAAATTTTAGGACGGTACAGGTAGTAGTCTTAAGCAATGGAATTGATTTTTTTTAAAGACAGACAATAATACAACAGTAACAAATTAAGATGAGGGACTTATATTAAAATATTAAATATACATATTTTAAATAAAATACTATTTTCATTTTGGATTTGTTAAATAAACGTGTGCGTACTTATGCCATAGAGGACACTGAAGTGGCAGTGCTTTTGATGATAATAATAATTTGTGTTACTGTTATTTGAGTTAATTGAAACTGATTTTAATTGAAGTTCAATTAATTCATAAAATTTTATTCCTACACATTCATTTTGTTCAAAAGGTCAGTTTCAAAACTTTTTGAAATGATCCGTTCAGCAGAGCAGGGGATGTCTAGTCACTCATCATTCTCTCAGTTTGTATGTCAGAAGTCAGGAAATTAAACAACAAGCTTTTCAAATATTGGGAGATGTTTCGGGTTAAAAGGGGTAATGTGATAAAATTGCAGGTTTTCAAATTGATTAATTATATCACGTTTATATTGACAGCCCTAGAATATTTTATTACTGCACTAGTCATGAAGTGCATTAAAAATTAATATTTTTAATTCTTAATAAATAAATAAAAATTTCCCCTATGATTTGACAAGGGATTCGAAAGCATTCGGATTCGATAAAATGCTGTCAAACCCCAACAACTTTCGCTCAAGTCAGTCACATGCGCTGCACTGGCTTGGCTGAGCGACCGTCTTGTATTTGCCTATGCGTGGCTTGCTTGCTAGGGGCGATGTTTTAATTAATAGGCCTACATTTTCCATTTCGGACAAGTAAGTTTGACAAACGGGAAAGTAAAACAAAGCTTAATGTCAAGCCCTGTATGTGTATATACAGTATATACATAGACATAGACTCGGTTTCTGCCAAGCCACTAAGCAACACAACACATGAACAATAAAAGGACCCTAGTCTCCTGTTGTCATGTCCGTGCAAGTTTGGCTTGAGGAATTTCAAAGTCCAAGACCGCAGACCACGGCCACCATTATCACTCAAGTCACCTTCAGTGACCCCCTTTCCGATTCAGAGATCCCCATGTACATAGCGCATACATTTTGCAATACTATTTGCATACTTTTTGCAAATTCAGAAAAAGCTCATGCATACCTGGGTTCCATTTATCAGTCATTTTACAAAATACCCTTTGGAAAAGTCCTGAAGCGTCTGAGAGTGAAGAGCCGGCGTAGTTAAGACTTTTAGATTTAGCTCCGCAGTTTTTCACCAGCCACTACTGGGTTTCGCAAGGTTTGGTTGAAATGTTTTTTACGCTAGGATAGGGTTTATTAGTGAGCTTATGTGGAACTTTGTGTCGAACTGTGTGACATTTGCTTGGCGTTGCAACGTGACAGTGATGGTTTGAGAAAGGAAATTGATCGGGGACAATTGGACCAGTCCACTCTGATTAGGGTTGTCAAAGACTGGCGGAGTGGAGATGTAGCTGCTGGGGATCTGCTACGTAGTGGCAATATCTTCCTCCGCTAAGTCCAAAATCAATTGCTAATTGAACGTTTCAACAGCAATCTATACTGTCTCTAAACCCAAGTGACTATCTCCAAACTATATCATCACTTCAAGAACCAAGAACCAGTCTCATTTCTCTACAGCTGTGCTGGTGTGTGTGTGACAACACCACACAACTTTTAACTTTTTTCCCAAAGTTTGCGAGCGCGAGCGGCTAACTTGGGGAGTTAAACATCATGTGTTTTAACTTCTTCGGGGATGGTTCTGTTATCTTCAACATCTTTGATTTTTTGCTTCTGTAAAGCTGATTTAGCTGGTGTATGTATCTATGACACAAATCCAGTACAATTTTACAATTTTCCTCAGTTTTAGCTTCAGGGGACTGCTAACACAAATTTTAATTGCAAATGCAAATGTAATGATAAATAATGTGGTTCTGTGCTCGCGAATAATCAGTATTCCTCACCGAACCTAACATGAGATGAATTGTCTCTCAAAGCTTAGGCTGTACTACAGCTGTAACATAAAACCAGCAATTTTGTCACTCCAAGCCACTCAAAGAGATCATTTATACGTGTCCACTTACTTCAATTGCTGTAATCTAACAACACCTGATATGCTGTGCCATTTACAATATGGATCCCACCATAACAGACTTTATGCTAGTTTATCTCAGAATTCTACCGGTTGATCATAGAATTCGAAAAACGATCTTCCAAGAAATTTGTTTAAGCTAACGGTGAAAAACAAAAAGACATGACACCGGGGGCGTTTCTAGGATACAAAGACATCGGGTTGGGGCGCAAATTGCCCCCGATCACTCCCTCTCCACGCCCCCCCCTCGGGATGGTGCCCTAGAGGCCGCCCATGTCGCCTATAGGAAGTGCCGGCCCTGACCAGATGCCAAAATTACAAGCCCTGTAACTGGTGCGCTCTGTCTCTCTCTCTCTGTCTCTTTCTTTCTCTCTCTCGCACTCCCACAAAATGCACGCATGCCAAGTAGTATGAAGTAGATCTGCTGCTTGAATGACACTCATGGTGGCCATTAAGGAGTCATAGCAAAGTGTGCTAGATAGACTCATCAAGTGTTGCTGACAAATGAGCTACATAAGAAATTTGATGACCTTGCTATCGATCTGCACCTGGAAATATCTAAAGTCCGCGCCGAAAATTCCAAAGCTATTCGAGACGTTGAAAAAGTACATTCCTCCCACACTACATAGATCACTAGCCTAGAGGAAGAGGCTAATAGCCACTCAGACCTGGTTGTTGGAACCCGAAAATAAAGTCAAAGCACTGACATCCCAAGTAAACCAGCTGGTAACTAAAATTGATGACCTGGAGTCCAGGCAGTGGAGAGACAACTGCAGGATAATCGGCGTGGAGGAGGGCTTCGGCGATATACAGCCAGATGCCATTGCTAAGATGCTACAGGATTCATTAGGCCTCGATTACATAACGCTATATCAGACCCAAAGAAGCCCGCAGCCCAAGCGCAGAGATGGCAACCTGCCCTTACCTATTGTGATTAAATTCCACTACTTTCAAGAGAAGGTGGACGTTCTGCGTAAAGCTGCAAGTGCGGGATCCATATACCACAACAACAAGCGATTCCACATCTACACCAACTACACACCTTGGTGAGGATGAAACGAGCTGCCTTTAATGAAGAAAGGGGATTTCTACATCGCTGCTCTGGTGTTAAGTATGGCATCATGTACCCAGCGATATCGCGGATAAACATTTGACAATTCGTCGGAGGCTAAAGCCTACATTTTTAACAACCTACAACCACAAGAATCGGAAAATGAGTAGGCATTCATTGACCAAAACACTAAGGTTAGGGTTAGCTTGCTAAAAACAACCTAGTGTTTTTAGCTATATGCCAATACAGCACCTAGCCACAATAAATTAGCTTGCTAGCCGGCTAGATAGTATACACTAACCGCTATCGTGGGCTAGATACCAGTGAAATGGTTGGGCTATATAATACCCAGTTACTGTTTAGCGAATAGGGCCACCGTTTGTGCTTTATTTTTCTATGGCAACATTTAATGGCATATCGTCTAAATCAGGGGTGCCCAATACGTCGATCGCAAAGGTAGTGTGGGTAGAAAAAAAAAAATAATAATGTTTAGCCTATCATCCATCCTCACTGTGGCGTTTGTCACTTGATTGACGTACAGCTCAGCCAGTCTAAGATCTCATCTTTTCTAACACACGGTTCACCACGCATGTGCGGTCAACCCCGCCAGCTGCAAATCACTGGCGAGCTGATTAGCTAGTTAGCCTGCCAATATATACAATTCGACTAAAATGAGTGGGGAAGCTGGACTAAGTAAGAAACCAAAAACTTACAACTTCCATCCAGAATGCATCTTTTTTTTCACGATGTCATATTCAAAGTGCGTTTGTCTGACCTGCAAAGCTACGATCGCTATTTCGAAGAAGGGAAATGTGGAGCGGCACTTTCGGACAGTTCACAGAACGTACAACGCTGACTTCCGTCCAAAAAGCGAGCTGAGGAAGAGAAAGGTGAAGGAACTGAAATCACAGTTATCCGATCAGCAGGCATTTTTCACAAAGGTGACTTCAAAAGCGAAGGCAGCCACCGAAGCATCGTTCAGGTTGAGTCACGCCATCATTAAGCACAAGAAGTCCTTCCAAGATGGAGAGGTGATAAAAGAGGCATTCGTTGAAGCAGCTGATTCGTTGTTTCGGGAAACAAACCGGAAATACTATCTTCAATCAAAGCTCTCCAGCTATCAAGAAGTACAGTTACACGGCGCTGTGAAGTCATGGCCGAGGATTTGACACAGCAGCTTCAGAAGGACATCGCGGACTGCGATTGTTTCTCACTGCAATTGGACGAGTCTACAGACGTAAGTGATACAGCTCAGTTGTGCATTTTTATTCGGATGGTGTTTACAGATATGACTGCAAAAGAGGAGATGTTAACAATACTGCCCATGAAAGAACACACGCGGGGAGAGGACATTTTTCAGTCTTTCAAAAACTTCATCGAGAAGACCCAGCTCCCTCTGTGCAAATTGGTGTCAATCACCACGGACGGTGCGCCCGCAATGGTTGGCTGCTGGAATGGATTTATTGCCAAGTGCAGAGAGGACGATGCTTTCCCCGACTTCCTCAATTATCACTGCATAATACACCAACAAGCATTATGCGCAAAAATGCTTAACATGAAAGACA
>OMKR01102411.1:0-11688 GCA_900302355.1 Cyttopsis rosea
TCTACTTTTGTCTTTTCTATTATATGTTAGTTTTTACTTATCTGGATGTATATTTTTATGACAGCCACTGCCTGAACCCCCAGCGTCCAATCGCAAATCGGCACAAGCCTAGTTTACATGAAACATTATCATCACAATCAGGCCATGAACAACCTCCAGTTCCTTAGCATATCAGTGGTGGAGTTAGAGGTGCGGCGATCCTGCAGCGGTGCCGCATTGTGTGCAACAGTACACTACAGGAGTTTCGCTTTCTCACTTTGCGTACTTGAAAATGGCAACTTGGCATAAGATTCAGAGCACAAAACCCCGCGGCGCAATGAAAGTGATGAAAGATTCCATGAATCGCAATGAAAAGATCGCACTTCGCCCGGCACTGGCCAAGTAGGATCTTTCACCGGCCGATCCCACCTCGCCCAGCGCTGAGCCCAAGCACCGAGGACCAAGTCAGAGCGGCCCGCCTCCACCCGGTTCGTCGTGGAATGACGTCCTTTTTTTAAATTTTGAACTACAGTATATTTACTCATTTATATATTTATATTTATTTTTATTTTTATATTTATTTATATTTATTAATTTCAGGGTTTATTTCATAGGCAAATACATTTTTGGTGTGACGGTAATGAGCTCATGTACCGCGGTGATGTCACATGACCGTGGTAATGCTGTTATTGTCAGTCTTATTGTAATGCCGCTTCGAGAGACAGAGTTGCCACCTCACTTTCTCTACGTAACTTCCGGTGTGCCGTCTACCATAATCCATGTGAAGGCAGCACAACCTATTCTCGCGCTCTGTTTGCAGTGCGCTTTGTGATCAGCACTTGGACTAAATTGAATTGCTAGGGGAAAGCATTTAGTAATTATAGTGCACTGATGTTCAGATATTTTTGACAAACTGCCAATAATACATTTGTGAATAATAATACACAATACATTTGTGATTGCAATAATAACAAATTGCAATTATTGCATACATCATGCTTATCATTCCTTAATAACGTGTCCAGTCTTTAATTGGGAATAGGTGAAATAAGAGAAGTTAGGGATTGAGAAATTGAGGAAATGTGCGTCTTAACACACTCCAGTGCATGCAATATCAATACATAATATTGATTAGTGCAGTGGCAATGCAACCTTCAACTACTGGCTTTTCAAGTGAGATACTGTAAAGAAAAAAAAGACAAGTATAAAAAGATAAGATGAAAACTTATCAACTTAAAATATCAATTAAAAGAAAAAAATTCAAATAAAAAATGTAGAGATACAAATTAAAGACAAACTATTAACAAGACAATTAAGACAAACTACTTCTACTATTACTATTATTGGAAGTAAGCGCATCTGGAAATGTAACTTGCGGTAGCTTGTAGAGTTCAACCGACTGCTTGTGTTCATACGGATCAAGCCCGTTAATTTCCTTTATTTTGTCCAAGTAACGCTTATTCCCCTCTTTGTTCAGCTTCTCTCGGTAAGGAATCTTGCATTTGATCTTCGCACGGATCTTCTGCTGTGAGCTCTGTGCTACAGTATAGCGCCCGCTACCCAGAATGCAGCTGTCTGTCTGGAGAGTCTGCTCACATGTGCCATCTGGTGGTGGCAGGTGTGCACTACACCTACCTGTATATACCCGTATATACTCACCTGTGGCAATGCCACCGCGTCTTTTGAAACCAGATACATCTGTACAAGCATAATGCAAAAACACAGTCAGTGTGAGTCACCGGATCGAGTACAGTTTTGGTGAAGCAGAGAAGAAGAAAAATTTGCCTGTTTATTCCGTGATGGAATTTCCATGGTGTTGGGGAAGAGGACTTACCCGGACTGCAGACATCGCAGGATGAAAGGGGACGTTGAGGCGGCACTCCTGGACGACGTGTTGGGAGTGTCCAGCCTGCACTGAGCTCCCCCTGGCCACCATCCAGAGACGCGCGGCGCGTTGGCATAAGGAGGACGCCGAAGAGGTGATGTCCAAGGAGGAGCTAGCGCAGGAGCGGACCCCGCTGCACGCGCCACCACTCCTCCTAGCGTTAGCCCGGCCCCCTGCCCGCCTCCGCCTCCTCCTCCCCCGAACCCTCAGGCAACAGAAGCCCCAAGGCTGGAGCCGGAACATGTTCCGCCCCGCCAGCCAAATGCAGGGGCAGCAGAGATAGCTGCACTCCCAGGATCACTCCCGGTCCTGCGTGAGGCCACAGCTGGGCCCTGCCCAGCTGAACTCCGGGGGAAACAGAGGAGGGGTGTTGGTGCAGCAGGGTGGCTATTCCTCCAAAATGTTAGTTTCTCCCCACGTCTGCAGCCGGAAAGCACACGCTTACAGTGGGAAAACACATACAAACCGTCTGCCCACTCCAGTGCTCAGGTGTTTTCCGGACGGTCAGTGACATCAGTTTTGTGTCAAAAGCTGTTGGGTATGATGACATAAAGGGCCGCGGCACTACACCTCGGCATGCCAGGGTGTTCCAGAGGTGGTTCACGGCCAGGCATTTCCACCCAGGGAAGGACAAGCACAGCAGGGTGACAGTGTCACCAAGGTGCAAGAGGGCCCTGTCAGTGTGGAGGAGCACACGGTTCCTCCACTCTACCATGATGATAGACACATCCACCACGGGGTGGGGAGCCATCTACAATGATACGACAGCCAACAGGCGGTGGCCGGCGTCACATAAACGTGTTAGAGCTGCACACAGTGCTATTAGTTCTTCAGCACTTCTTGCCAACCCTCAAGGGCCGACATGTTCTGGTAAGATCAGACAACATGTCGGAGATGGCATATATCAATCGCCAGGGCAAGGTCCGGTCCCTCTCCCTGCACCATATGACGAACCGCTTACTGCTGTATGCAGCAGTCCACATCCCTGGCAGTCTCAACAATGGGGCGGCAGACTGGCACCTTCACCCCCAGGTGGTGGCGGAGATCTGGAGGCGCTTTGGCCGGACGGAAGTGGACCTGTTTGGGTCAGGGAGACGACACAGTGCCCGTTATGGTTCTCCCTGGGGGGGACCAGCCATCAATGGGTGTAGACGCGCTGGTCCACCTGTGGCCGGAAGCGGCTCTCTACGCTTTTCCCCCTGTGGCACTCATCCAGCCATTGCTGGACAGAGTGTGGGAGGACAACCTGTTACTGCGGCTGGTGGCCCCTTATTGGCCCAGCCACCTGTGGTTCGCCGATCTGTGTGGCATGAGTGTGGGTCCCTTGTGGGAGCTCCCCCTCCGACGAGACATACTCATGCAGGCGCAGTGAACAATATAGCACCCACGCCCAGGTCTGTGGCGCCTTCGGGCCTGGTCCCTGAGAGGGCGAAGCTCCCAACTTCGGGCCTCTCAGATGCGGTGGTTGCCACTATACAGAGCACCAGGGTGCCCTCTATGCGCTTCCAGTTTACACTGAGGTGGCGTATTTTTGCCCAGTGGTGCGAACAGCGGGGACACGCCCCCTTCGATTGCCCTATAGGGCCTATATTGGAGTTCTTGCAAGAACTATTTGCGGAGGGAAAAGTGGCCGCTATACTTAGTCTATCTGGCAGCAATCTCAGCATGTCATGTGGGCTTGGAAGGCTTCACCCCAGGCAGTTACCCACGGGTGTCTTGCTTTATGGCGGGCGTACGGCGCCCAGCCCAGCTCAGGCGTCCCTGATCCTGACTTCAATTCAAACTTTTATTCACAAGCAATACATTTAAAATCACAAAATCACACTACAATTGAACTAAAATGTCTACATCTTGATATACAGTGGTTTGAGATCAAGGTCCTAAACTCTACCACAGAGGGTAGCATCTTAATCCTTAGAGAGTGTTGGAGGGCATTTCATGAGTCAGGGGCATCAAAGGAAAATGCAGTTTTACCAAGTTCAGTGCAAGCTCAGGGGACCTTAAGAACTAGCAAATCACTGGAGCGAGTCAAATGGGTTCCAAGATTCCATTCCATCATTGATGTATGTAAGGGGGGAGCTTTCCAATAAGGGCCTTGAAAATGAACAAATACCAATGTTTGTTGCGCAAGAGATGGCCAACCAACCTTATTATAGAGGACACAATGGTGAGTCTGTCACCAGTAATGAATCAGAGGGCAGAGTGATAGACAGAGTCCAGGGGTTGAAGAGTTGAAGCCACGGCATGCCTATAGATTACATCACCATAGTCCATATCTGATAAGATCACTGCTTCGACAATCCTCTTTCTACTAAACAAAGGAAAGCTGATTCTGATTCTGTTTCTGTACAGGAAGCCAATTTTCTGTCTCAATTTGGAGGTATGGTTGTCCACATGGAATTTAAATGTGAATTTTTCATTGAGCCATATGCCAAGATATTTATACTGAGTGACTCAATGCTAGAACCACTCATGGTCGATATGTGCAAACCTTCATAATCAATATTTCTGGCCCTTAGAAAACAGCATACATTTTGTTTTACTAGCATTAAGAACTAGTTTAAGGTTAATAAGAGCTTCTTGGAGAGCATTAAAGGCAAGCTGCAAGTTTTCGATGGCCAACTGTACAGAGTCAGCAATACAATACATAACGTTATCATCCGCCTACAGATGGACCTGACAACCACTCAAGGAAGTACAATATCATTTTTATAAATAGTAAAACGGATAGGACCCAGAATTGAACCTTGCGGAACTCCTTTAGTTATTGAGAGAAACTCAAGATTTGGCAGAACCGGATTTCACACACTGACGCCTATCAGACAAGTAATCCTGAAACCAATCACATGCACTTCTAGCCAGACCAATTCTGGATAATCTTTTTAAGAGCAGGTGGTGATTGACTGTATCAAAACCTTTAGACAGATCTATAAAGAGGGCAGCACAATGGTTCCTCTTGTTAAGTGCCAATGATATATCATTTGTAACTCATGTGATGGCTGAAACTGTGCTGTGATTGGTTCTGAAAACTATTCTGAATAACAGTTGGTCTGACCTCTCAGCCTCTTTTAAAAATCGTCATCGTAAGTTTGAAATTCTGTTTTACCTTCATTCTAGGGAAAGTGGTAAGTGGCTACAGGATCCGGGATGGGAAGTGGACTCTCATTGGCCGGCAGTCTCCTCAGTTACCACAGGTATTTCACCTGCCACTGAAATGTAATCTGTTTCAAGTTAGTGTTTATCCTCTTAAGATTTTAAATAATATTATAAACTTTTTGAATACTACTGTAGGTCTCAATAACCATTACCTGCTAACTAGAAAGCATTTAAAGTTTAAACAAATGCTTTCTGAGTATCTCAAAATCTTTTCCCTTTCAAAAATATAAACATTTGTATTTTGGCAATTTTTCGACACAGGCCTTATTAAACATGTGGATTCCCATTGTTTAACTTTTTCACAATTTATCATTTTGGCTCTGTACATCACCACAATGGACTTGAAATGTAACAATAGTGCAGACTTTCAGCTTTAATTTGAGGGTATTTACATCCAAATCAGGTGAACGGTGTAGGAATTACAACAAATTTTATATGTGCCCCCCTCTTTTTAAGTTTAAAGTTTAAAGTTTAAATTTCAGCCAAAATTATGAAAATTGTGTCAATGTCCAAATATTTATGGACCTGACTGTATATTGTAGTCAGTCACATCAGATTAACTGTACTGACTGACTATATTCTGAGCTTCCCGATTTCAAATAGTCGATTTAACATGATAACATTTAACATTTCCCCCCAATCCCAGGCATTCTATGCTGCTAACAGAGATGTGGATGTGAAGTATGGAGATACTCTTGCAGCAAGATGTGTATTTACTGGTGAGGGGCGGACTTCCAAGACATACATCGGGTGAGTTCTAAAAGCTAAAAGCTGCTTCTCTGTGTTTTGTCTTTACTCTAGGTACAGTTAGTAAATGGGTACCAGGTGAGGTCAGAATGGTTCATATAGTGAGGGCAAATCGGAGATGTATTGTCCGTTAATTTTGCTTATTTTGTGTAGATTTGATATGGGCCTGTAATTGTACATTTCAGAAACATCTGGCTATGCTTTTTTTAATAACTGTAAAATAAATTAAGATAGATAAATATAGTCAGATAGTAATGTCAAATGGTCTATATGCTACCAAAAAGATGGTTTCTAAAATGTTTGTAAGTCTCTTAAGTTAACGTGGATGTAGCCAAATGACCTAATTTGCCTACTTTGACCTAAAATGCAGGAGTCAATTAAACCCTGAAAAACTTCATAAAATGCATGGTTTTTGACAATTTGACCATTTTTCCCAGTAAACCATAAAAGTATAAGTATATGTGGGTTTCCTGTTTTCTAAAACTATGTTTAACTTGTTTTTATTTTTTTAATTTTAGGTTTTGCTATGAACAGTTATAAATGATGGGAACCAATGCTTATAACCACTCTTATAACAAATCTTATCCTTCAAACCTTATCCTTTTTTTTTTCTGATGCTTTTTTGAGATTTAAATTTACAAATTGACAATGGTGATTGGCCTTTTTTCTGACTGTTAAATCATTGCTTTCACAAGGACCTCAATTTCGCTGTTGCCAAACCTAAAATGATTTTTGTGATGACCTTTTTTCAACCTTTTACTTTGCCCCTGCAGTGGTACATCCATTGATGAAATGTGCAACTTCTACATTATGTACTACATGGAGAATAAACGCGCTGTCCCCTTTATGAACTGTATGGAAACCGGTTCCATTGAGCTGTTCCAGAATATTCCATCCGAGGCCAACGTTCCCATTCCTGTCAATACAGACGCAATGTTTTCCATGTTGCATGTGGGCCATGCTACAGGTAAACTATGGCATTACTCTGCATTTTTTTACCTTAACACAACAGAAAATCAAGATTTAAATGTTTTTTTATTCTTCTTTCTTTTGAGATATATTGTCACACCTCATTGGCAGTTGAGGTGTGAGTTGACTACATAACTCAGTATGAAGGTAGTTAAAAAAACATTGAAAAATAAGTGATGGTGAGATTTGATTGCTTTCACTAGTAGAAATCCTTATGGTCCAGTTTTAGAAGAAGCCCCAGTTCATATTTTAAGCAGTGAAACCAGCATGGATGAAATCGTGAAACCAGCATGGATCTTTCTGCATAAATTCACCCAATGTTGTTTTGCTGCACAGCTCCTCGGAATAACAAAGCGTCATCAAAACCAAAGGCGGAGCAGGAAACTCTGAATCAGGGTGAGTTTGCTGTGCTGCTCTGCTTAATTTCTCATTCTGTGTAATATAATTTGACTCTGTATATAACTTCTTACAATATCAAAAAGCAAAGTCTGCAAATTTGACCTTCAGCTTTCTCTGCTAACAAACTTAAGTTCATCATTTTTCAAGCCAGGCCTCATTGAAATTTTGGTTCCAATCATTTATAATTGTTAATGGCACAGCTCCATTTATTGGTCAATTGTTTCAGTCCAATCTATAGGCTGATTGATGATTGCGTTAGATCGGCATCATTTCATTTGTCATGACAATAGGTTTTGGTGGAATGGACTGACCACTGGTCTCATCTCTTTACATATTTAAAGCTCAAAAGCAAATTGTGATGTTAAAAGACTAACAAAATGGCTTACATTTTTTGGCACTAATTTCCAACAATGTGTAGCAAAGTTAAATACGCCGGAAGAGTAAATTAGAAAGATTTCCTCATTGTTCCTTTTTATTTTTATTTTATAGACTCCAGGTCCTCATATGATCTGGAGTCAGCTAACAAACGTAAAGGAACTTTTAAGTTAAGTCTAGTTTAAATCAGTTTAAAAAACAAGATCGCAAACGTCTTTTTATGTTATACCAAAAAAACGGTTGCAAACCATTTTATCAGGTATTTTAGGGTATTAGTTAGCCTGATAACAGACAGAATTGTTAACTCCGTCTCCATCTTCAGTCTGACATTGCCTCCACTCGAACCGATTTCCGTGGGGGAGGAGGGTTAGATTTTCCCAAACCAATCACCGTCATTTTAAGTCGACATTGATGCTTAGTCATGCCAACATACCTGTTTGGCCGGGGTTTTGAAGGTGGAGCGGAGCGAAGTTAAAGATTTTTTTTAAATAATGTAAGTAATTTGTACTTTTAATCGATTTAGAACAGCCTTGATAGCAGCATCTTATCGACCGCCATTGCTGTTATTACTCCTCCAACAGCGTTAGTCCCGCCCATGGCACTGATTGGCTAATCGTTAGTCCCACCCATCCATAGCGCTGATTGGCTAATCGTTAGTCCTTCCTCATTGTACTGAATGTTTAGTCTTCAGACCCTTTAACGACGCGCTACCAGGCTCTCTCCTGGCCTGCATCCCAGCATGCTCTAAAATTAGGTGTCATGCCTGACTCAAACATTAATCTATATTTCTACAATATAGATAAGGCCACCTTTAGGGAACTCTGTTAATCTAATCTAATGTTAAACATCAGAGCTCTTGTATAGCTACAACCAATCAAGCCTTGTTCATCAGCCTGAAACCGTATGGGAAAAGCTCCGTAAATGGCTTAATTTAAAATGATAAATGTCCAGCTAAAGCGAACTACTCTCTATCACGCTGTTGTACTGGAGAAGACGGCAAAATTGAGCTCAGGTGCATCCTGGTTCCACTGATCATCCTTGATGTTTCTACAACTTCATTGGAGTCCACCTAAGTTCAAAGTTCAAAGTGTTTTATTGTCAAATGTACAGTACAACACAAGGTCATTCTGGACAATGAAATTCTTGTGGCAGGGCAAGCAACAACTACGTAGTAGCACAAACAGATAGGACTTAAGTACAACAAAGACTGTAAGTACAACGTACAAGTACCTGTTCAATTGATTGGACATGATTTGGAAAGGCACACACCTGTCTATATAAGGTCCCACAGTTGACATTGCATGTCAGAGCACAAACCAAGCCATGAAGTCAAAGAAATTGTCTGTAGAGAAGGGCCTTGCTCAAGGAGGTGACCAAGAACCCGATGGTCACGCTGACAGAGCTCCAGCGTTCCTCTGTGGAGATGGGAGAACCTTCCAGAAGGACAACCATCTGCAGCACTCCACCAATCAGGCCTTTTTTCACTCCTCAGTAAAATGCACATGACAGCCTGCTTGGAGTTTGCCAAAAGGCACCTAAAGGACTCTCAGACCATGAGAAACAAAATTCTCTGGTCTGATGAAACCAAGATTGAACTCTTTGGCCTGAATGTCAAGTGTCATGTCTGGCGGAAACCAGGCACCG
This sequence comes from Cyttopsis rosea, assembly GCA_900302355.1. NCBI lineage: Eukaryota > Metazoa > Chordata > Actinopteri > Zeiformes > Parazenidae > Cyttopsis > Cyttopsis rosea. The sequence continues at coordinate 9,155 of OMKR01102411.1, forward strand.
CTCATCACCTGGCCAATACCATCCCCACAGTGAAGCATGGTGGTGGCAGCATCATGCTGTGGGGATGTTTTTCAGTGGCAGGAACTGGGAGACTAGTCAGGATGGAGGGAAAGATGAATGCAGCAATGTACAGAGAGATTCTTGATGAAAACCTGCTCCAGAGTGCTCTGGAGGCTGTAATTGCTGCCAAAGGTGCTTCAACAAAGTATTGAGTAAAGGATGTGAATACTTATGTACATTTGATATTTTAGTTAAATTTGTAAAACTTTTTTTACTTTGTCATTATGGGAAATTGTGTGTAGAATTTTGAGAAAAAAATGAATTTAATCCATTTTGGAAGAAGAACATAACAAAATGTGGAAAAAGTGAATACGAATATGAATACTTTCCGGATGCACTGTATGTACCACATATGACGTAAGTAAAAAGAATGATAGCTTCTCGGATATACTACATTATCAAATAGCCACGGCACTTCCTTTCAGCATGTTGCAGGTTGATGACAATGCTGCATAGGAACTTTTAGCGGCGTCTTGCCCTTGCAATTCATTGTGGGATACGCTTTCCAGTGTAGTGTGCAGTGTGCAGTGATGATTCAATGGTTTTGGACATACAGTAATAAACACTAATTTCGCACACAGTCGCTATTCCTCAACACTGGCAGCAGAGTTCAATTCAATACTGCAATTGTGCATACTTTTTCGGCAGTGTTTTCTTCTTTTTGGGACGAATAATTAAAAATGATTAGATGGCTTTATTTTGCATCTCCTTTTTAAAAGGAGTATTTGGACTTTACTCAACCCATGACTCGCTAGCCGCATGCGGCTCTTTTATGACTAGTTGCAGCTCTTTGAAGTCTTACTTAATAACTTACTTTAATAAAATTTTCCTAAAAGGGTATTTAAATAAATTTTGAGACATGATCTGCAGTATTCAAAACTGAATTTCCCATTTGAGACATCAACCAATGACGAGTGACCATAGAAAGCGCATCTATAGAGATCTGTTTCATGGTAGTGATCAATTATCTGTTAACTGAGTGATCAATGGCTGATCACCTGGTTTCCACTGGCAATTTTATTATTAATTATCACAGACCAACCATGCCACGCAGACCTCCGTGTGCAAATCCTCCATTTGCTTCCTCGTTACAAGCACCAAACAGCCTCCATGTTAATAAATTGAATAAACAACTTCTATATCAATCCACGGTTTTTATTTAAGCCACTTAAGTGCGATATTCCAGAGAAAATGGCATCTACCACTGCAGCACAAATTCCTGGAGGCGCAGTAGACATGCGCAGTAGACTCGGCTCCTCGCTTTCACTACATACAGTTGTGGTCAAATGTTTACATACACATACACTCAAAATATACATCCAGCAATGGTAATATTTGGTTACATATCCCTTGGCCATTTTCACCTCAATTTGGCGCTTTTGGTAGCCATCCACAAGCTTCTGTCAAGCTTCTGGTTGAATCTTTGACCACTCCTCTTGACAGAATCGGTGCAGTTCAGCTAAATTTGTTGGCTTTCTGACATGGACTTGTTTCTTCAGCACTGTCCACATGTTCTCGATAGGGTTTAAGTCAGGACATTGGAAAGGCCATTCTAAAACCTTAATTCTGGCCTGATTTAGCCATTCCTTTACCACTTTTGATGTGTGTTTGGGGTCATTGTCCTGTTGGAAATTTTCTCTCAGCAGCAGGTGATAGCTTGCGTTTTCTTCCTGATCGTGGCAGTGACACAACTGTGCCATGCACTTTATCCTTACAAACAATTGTTTGCACAGTTGATCTCGGGACCTGTAGCTGCTTTGAAATGGCTCCAAGTGACTTTCCTGACTCGTTCAAGTCAATGATCCGCTTTTTCAGATCCATCCTGAATTCCTTTGACTTTCCCATTGTAGCGTTTGTGGCCGAGTCTAATGATCGTATCAAATGAGCCCACCTAACCCTAACCCTAACCCACCAGCTGTAGTCAATCATAATCACTCACAAGAAGTTAAGACGCCACAAAGCTCATTTGATTGACACAACTTTCTACATCACCAACATTTATAATTCATGTTGCTGTATGTATATTTTTGACCCAGCAGATATGGTCACATTTTCAGAAGACCCATAATAAATTCATCAAAGAACCAAACTTCATGAATCTTCAAGACTGCCATGACATACTGTACATGTTGTTTACAAGTGTATGTAAACTTTTGACCACAACTGTATATTCTGCATCCTGAGATAACCGTCTTCCCCCTCTTTTTGCCCTTTGTCTTTTGTCCTTTATTATTATTATTATTATTATTATTATTATCATTATTATTATTAATAATAATAATAATAATAATAATAACAATGCATTTTAATTTATAGCCCGCTTTTCTCAGAACTCAAAGTTCTCAGTCAAGTAAAAATGGATCAAATCTGAAACAATGACAATTAGACGAGCGTAAGGTATATCAGTATATCTATACAATAAAATAGTATACAAATTATTATAAATGCTAATAAATATAAAAAAATATGAAATA
>OMKR01102413.1:9171-20972 GCA_900302355.1 Cyttopsis rosea
TATGTCACACTATGTTTTCTTCAGTTACATTTGTTTGTGATGCATTTTAGGAAGAGTGGTTCCCTTTTAATACAGTCAGGCCCATAAATATTTGGACATTGACACAATTTTCATCATTTTGGTCTGTACATCACCACAATGGACTTGAAATGAAACAATCAAGATGTGCAGACTGTCACCTTTAATTTGAGGGTATTTACATCCAAATCAGGTGAACGGTGTAGGAATTACAACAAATTTTATATGTGCCCCCCCTTTTTAAGAGTCAATTGGACAAACTAACATAATCATAAAAATTGTCACATTTAATACTTGGTTGCAAATCTTTTGCAGCCAATGACAGCCTGAAGTCTGGAACCCATAGACATCACCAGACGCTGGGTTTTGTCCCTGGTGATGCTTTGCCAGGCCTCTACTGCAACTGTCTTCAGTTTTGTCTTCAGAAAATGAAATGCATGCTCAAATTGGATTCAGGTCAGGTGACTGACTTGGCCTTTGCAGAACATTCCACTTCTTTGCCTTAAAAAACTCCTTGGTTGCTTTCGCAGTATGCTTTGGGTCATTGTCCATCTGCATTGTGAAGCGCCGTCCAATGATTTCTGAAGCATTTGGCTGAATATGAGCAGATAATATTGTCCGAAAAACACTTCAGAATTCATCCTGCTGCTTTTGTCAGCAGTCACATCATTAATAAATACAAGAGAACCAGTTCCATTGGCAGCCATACATGCCCACACCATAACACTACCACCACCATGCTTCACTGATGAGGTGGCATGCTTTGGATCATGAGCAGTTTCTTCCCTTCTCCATTCTCTTCTCTTCCCATTATTCTGGTACAAGTTGATCTTTGTCTCATCTGTCCATAGGATGTTGTTCCAGGACTGTACAGGCTCTTTTAGATGTTTTTTGGCAAATTCTAATCTGGTCTACCTGTTTTTGAGGCTCACCAATGGTTTACATCTTGTGGTGAACCCTCTGTATTCACTCTGGTGAAGTCTTCTCTTGATTGTTGACTTTGACACAGATACGCCTACCTCCTGGAGAGTGCTCTTGATCTGGCTAACTGTTGTGAAGGGGTTTTTCTTCACCAGGGAAAGAATTCTTCTGTCATCCACCACAGTTGTTTTCTGTGGTCTTCTGGGTCTTTTGGTGTTGCTGAGCTCACCAGTGCGTTCTTTCTTTTTAAGAATGTACCAAACAGTTGATTTGGCCACACCTAATGTTTTTGCAATCTCTCTGATGGGTTTGTTTCAAATTTTCAGCCTAATGATGGCTTGCTTCACTGATATTGACAGCTCTTTGGACTTCATATTGAGAGTTGACAGCAACAGATTCCAAATGTAAATACCACACTTGAAATGAACTCTAGACCTTTTATCTGCGCCTTGTAAAGAAAATATGAATGAAATAATGAGGGAATAACACACACCTGGCCATGGAACAGCTGAGCAGCCATTTGGGTGCAAATATTAGTCCATCATGGGCCCTCCACAGGCCATTATCCGCATGCCTGGCACCTCTTTTTGTCCACATATTGGGCATATCGGGCATGATCAACGGCGCTTGAATTGCTGTTTCACATTTTGCTGCTTCATCTGCTGCATTGTTGCTTATGATTTTATAATCATCGCCTTTTTTATGCACTTGACACTTAATTACGTCCACAGATTTTGATAACAGTAATGCTGTCATCAAGTCATAAATTTGAGTGTGATGAAGGATGGGCGTGCCATCAGTTTTCGTGAAACCTCTTTATTTCCACACTGACCCAAACAGATGACATGAGCATATGCAGAATCCATATAGATACAGTATATAGATATATAGATGTTAAGGCTTTTAATTCCGCAAATTGTGCTGAGCATGGTTGTGGACAGGTCTCACTACGGATCGTGATGTACTGTTGGTTTGCTTGGCGGCGTACTACAGCGAAGCCTGCATGGTTGCCAATGTGATCCTTGAAGCATGATCCATCCACAAATAACTTATCGTCCACATCTGCAATTGGGGTGGACATTAAATCTGGTCTTAATTGATTGTACGTAAGTGAGTCCGCCACACACTCATGTGGTGTACCTTCGTACTCATGAGGAACCCTTTCTGCCGGGTTTACCATTGAACATCTTTTTACATTTTACATTGAACATCCGGATATATCAGCAGTGCTAAATGCTGCAAGAGCCCTGGCTTTGGTTAACACGAACCTTCCTTGTTCTATTATTTCCGTTACTTTATGATGGGTATATATTGTTACTGGATACCCCATCATGATTGTCGCATTGACAATCATGATGCATACTGCCATATGCAAACTGTATGGCCGCCAGTCCTTGGTAACATGGTGGGTAGCCCTGGGCTACTGCATCTAGTTTGGTGCTATAGTATGCTATAGGTTGTTTTCGATGGCTGATGCATATTTCCTGCATTAAAACAGCTGAAGCACAGCCTTGACTCCGATTGGCCACATACAGTACAAGAGAAATGGACATAGTCTTCGATCCAATCTGAAGTAAATCCTGTCATTCCTAAGAATGTCATCATCTGTCTCATTGTCTGGGGTTTTGGGGCTTTGCTGATTCCTTCCAGCTGGCTGGGAGCTATCGCTTTGACAGTATTGTAGTTTTTTCTGGGAGACTTTAAGTCCTCCTATTGCTAATTTTTGTAGCACTGCCATGGAGTCTTTATGGCACTGTTCCAGCACAAGCAGATCATCTACATATTGTATCAGTGTGCCTTCCAACGTCAATTCTTCTAAGTCTGCTCTCAGTACTTGGTTGAAAACGTGCAGTGAATGCTTGAATTCTTTTGGCATTTGTGTATATGTATATTGCTGTCCCTTGTAGGTGAATGCAAATAGGTGTTGACTTTCCTGTGCCAATGGTACACTAAAGAATGGGCCACAGAGATCTATTACTGTGAAATACTTGGCGTCTGGAAGGACATTCGTCAGCAACCTGTGTGGATTAAGAACCTCTGCCTGTTTGTCTTCTACCACCTCATTTACTGCCCTTAAGTCATGCACTAGCCGCCATTTTTGTTTATCCGCCTTCAAAACCGGAGCAGAGGGGTGTTACAACAACTCTGTGTCTTTATCAGTACCCCTGCTTCTTTTAAGCCCTCTATTGTGGCTTCTATTACTGCTTCTGCTTCCGGTTTCATGTGATACTGTGGTTTACAGGGCGGCTTAGTGTTTGGTCTTACCCGTATCTGAACTGCGCTTGCTGATTTTACTAATCCTACATCAGTGTCATGTTTAGATCAAATTTGTTCAGGGATCACCTGTTCCATTTCTTCCCTCAACACTTCCTGTCTGTTTCTTTCTCCTATGTCCTGCATGTGTCGTTTTTCCATTATCTCAACTTCCTGCAGTTCTCCTGACATTTCTGTGAAACAATTTTAACGAGACTGTTGCATCTGGATCTGTGTAGTAGACGATTATCTCTTTAGCCTAAATCCTTGGCTTCATATCCCTTATTTATCAGTAGGGTGACATGTGGTGCCATTTTGGGAATGTGGTACCACTTCTGTATTGTGTCCGTTTGTGGTTGATCGTGAACCTCTATTGCTGCACCTTGTGGGCCGATTATCACATATTGTGATTGTACCAAGGCCTTTTTTCCTACTGCATCTATTTGCCACAATTGCTCTAGTATTGGATCCTGGTTTGGGTCGTACTGCAGCGTGCAATGGTACCCTAGTCTGGATTCTCTAGCTTTTGGGAGTTGTGCCCTAATTAACTTTCCCCATTTGCTCATCGTTTGATCCACTGCCTGTTGAATTTCCCCTATCCAATAGACATTTGCTGCCTGTTCATGCCTCATTAGCATTTGTATATATATTCCATCTTTTTCTATTATTACTCCTTGTGGGTGCATAGTATTTGTAGTCCCATTTTACATAACGCATTGCTTCCTCGTTCACTGGCGTATTTTCTGATACTAATATGGGCATTTTGGTCACATAGCATTGTGTTTGAAGATTTACTGGAGCTGTCATGGGTATTAGCTGCATTTGTCCCGAGAATCCAACTGTCTTTGCATATTTGCCAGACATGGGGAGGTGAGAGGCATAATTTGGACTTACACGTGTAAGTAGCTCAAGTATCTATCATCATTGGTGTACCTCTCTTGTTTACCTGAACCTGCAGCATAGGTTCTTGATAAGCCTGCTTACTTAATGCTACACAATGACCCACCCCTTCTGGATTCTCTGGGCACCCCTAGTACCCCTGTCCTGCCCACGGGTTCCCCGGGGCCGGGGGGGGGGCTTTCCTGAGATTGCTGCCAAGCTCCCTGTTCCTGCCCTGGTCCTTGTCTTGGAACCCACGGATTGATAGGGCACTGTCTGCGGGTGTGCCCTGGTTGATAACATCCCCAACACAACCCTGGTGGACCTCTTGGTCCCTTCTGGTTCTGATTTTGGGGTCCCTTGTGAACCATTTTCTGTTTATCCCACTGGTTTGGGCTCATTCTGTATTCTGAGTATATACATTAACTATGGGATTTGTATGTTGCCCTTGGCCCTGAGGTTGCTGCACTGGGTGCGGACCGGGTTGAGTGACTGGTCCCATGGTGCCTCTTTTGGCAGTGGTCATCACGCCTTGCACTTTATTCCTGTATTTTTCTTTCTTTGTTAATTCTTCCAACTGGAGTTGAGTCAGTTTTAGCGCAGTTCCTTTTTGACTTTCCTTTTCCTTTTCTTCCATTTTTTCCATTAGCATTTCCCTAGCTTTCCTCATACTTTATCTCCATCCTTCTCCCTCTCCTCTCCTCACACAACGCTGTGTCGAATGTTCCCTCTTTTGGCCACTTTTTGGTTGCAAATTTCTTAGTATGCTTAGCCCATTTATCTGACGTCTGTTTTATTTCTGCCTCATTCAGTGAGAACCTTCTCCCCAACATTTGTACATGAGTGTCTGTCATTTCTACTGCTTGTAATCGCGGACTTCCTCCTGCTATTCTTTCACTTGGTCTTGTGTCTCCGTTCAGGTGAATCGACAGTAGTACTTTTGTTATGGTCAGTCTTCCTGTCTGTTCTCTTAGTATTGGCACTTTATTCGGGATTATCCATCTGACTTTTCTCAGCACTACAACTACTTCTAATTCTGGCTGGGAAATAACTTTCTCTGTTATTCCTGCTCCTTGCTCAAATCCCTGTTCTTTTCCTCGATCTAACCACAGTTCAACCTGTTCTTCTAGTGTTACTAGCACGTAATGCAGGCGTCGTGCCTCCGCTAATTCTTCTAGCATTGATCCTATGTTCATGGCTGTCCAATTTCTGGCTATTATTCCCATCCAATTTATGTATGGCCACTCTTCTGCTACCTCGGCTAAATTTTGTATCTCTGTCAGTAACCTTAGTAATTGGTTTTTGTACTCCTCAGTGAGTGGTCTTCTTCTCCCTAGTATATCCTCGAATTCTGTTTCTTTTCAGAAGTGAGTTCTTATTCCCTGTTTCTTTTAGTATTCTATTGATTCTTTGTTGTTGTGTCTCATCGGCCATTCACTTCTTCTAGTTTCCTACCTTTTTCTATCCTTTCTCCAATTGTTTCTGTTCCTGTTTCTATCCACCTTATTTCAAAATTTCCCTATATCTGAGTGATTCCCACACTTTTCTGTCCTTCTCAGTTGTGTCCTGCCAGATTTTATATATTCCTACCCACACTTCTATTATTTGTCTTTGTATTTTTGTTTTAAAGATTTGATATCACTGTTGTTTTACTGGGTAATACACATATTCTTTTTTCTTTATACTGGTCCCTGTAATGTCTTTGAACTATTTCTGCTTTAGTTTGGGTTTGTTACTTCCCAAAGCGGTATCCACAAGCTTTTAAGACTTTTGCATTCTTTTTCCTAATTCCTGTAACCCAATTCCTGTAACCTTTTGTTGCTTATTCTTATACTTTTGTCCTTTATTTTGGTCTGACTTACTGCTTAGCCTTTAGGGTTGGTCGGCATGAACGACACAATACTTCTAACTAATTGTAAGAACTTTGCTTACCTCTTTTTGGAGAGGCCACTCACTTTTTGTGTGGCCCGGTCCGGACCCTCCCTGGGGCTCAGCAGCTCTTTCGGACCCTTCTCTCCAATCCTGTCCTGCCAATTATGTCTTTATCAAATGGGCAGCAGTCAAGGTTGAGTTGAGTTCTCAGGTAGACTTTTATTACAGAGTAACAATAGCCGAGCTGGTCTGCAGAGCAACAACCTTTCCAACTACAGCACACACTTTTTATACATTGGTTGCGAGTCCATCCTACATTATTTTCCAGGGTGTATCCTTTCGGTGTTTCTCCACTGTTATCTTTGGTAGCTGTTGTTTCCCCTCCCTTGTTATCTGGATCCACCCTAATCTCATCCCAATAACAGTGGCGTGGTTCTCCTTAATTTTATCAAAAGAAGTGAGTCACTGGGAGTGACTCACACTAATGTCACACTATGTTTTCTTCAGTTACATTTGTTTGTGATGCATTTTAGGAAGAGGCAATGATATACATTACTGCTTTGGTTCCCTTTATATATGTACTTAAATGTATACTATAGTCTGTTTGGAGGTAAACATTATTTTTTGTTTTAGTCCAATCATTCTATACAGAAGTTGCTGTGGGACTTCATGTTTATGCTGTTTTGCACACATTAGTTCCTGGAAAAGCTCTGTACTGCTTTTTTCTCCTAGATGGGACTGTAGGAAGCTTTTTATTTCTGTGACTGTCAGATCGTCCTTGTTTGTTAAAGGACCAGTGTGTAAGATTTAGTGGCACCTAGCGGAACAGACTTGGCAGAAATGTAATATAATATTCATAAGTATGTTTTAATTAGTGTATAATCCCATGAAAATAAGAATCGTTGTTTCCGAGGTAATGAGCCAAAAGAACGGCTCATTACCTTGGAATGAACCATTTATATCTACATAGGGAGCGGAAGTCTCATCCATGGAGCCTGCCATGTTGCACCGCCATGTTTCTACAGTAGCCCAGAACGGACAAACCAAACACTGGCTCGACGACCTTTTGCGTTTTTCGCGAGTTTCACGGCCACCGTAGATTCTCCTCCATGCTTGGAACGGGAGGGTGAGGGGAGAGGTATTCATTTGGTTGCAATCTGCAACCTCACTGTTAGATGCCACTAACTCTTTCACACTGGTCCTTTAACATGTCTCGGAAATTTCCGCTTTTTATTACACAGAGGATCCCTCTGGTGACCTCACCCTCAGTATGTCACTCTCTGAATCCTTCATCAATCTGCTTGCATATTGCATTGTAACTGATGTCAGATGTAGTGTCAGTTATCTGGCCATCATGTATCTTAAAATCTTTTTGCTGAAGGAGTGCCAGATCTTTAAGGGCAATCATGCTGAGTAGGCCGTGTGTCAGCAGACATGTGAGGTGAGTATAGCTGTTGGCTGGTGGACTGGCCACAGGAGAGGGGCTGTGCTTCAATGTTTGGATAAGGTAAGTGGTCAGTGCGAGTACTGGGCATGTGCGACATAGTAGTATTAATGTTAACATCATACTGATGCAGTTTGTTCTGTACCTCTTCAAAACTAGCAAGCAGATTCTGTATGTCAGTCACATGACCATCAGTTACTGTACATTACCAGCATGGAAATTAGCATTTGTTTGGTCAGATTCATCTGTGTTTTCATTATCATTATTAGCATTACCATTATCAGGTGACATTAAAGGTGACATTCTACCAATTCAATCAATCCATCCTCCAATTCAATCTACTATTCAACCTCATTGTCTACTTCGGAAAACACTGTACCCTTAACAACAGTCTTGCTATGTCTGAAAGATACGGTTGATTTGGATCAACCGTATCTTTCAGACATAGCAATGTTGTCATACCATCATCTGCTTGCTCTCAGAGTAATTGAGTACTCACGTAAGCAGAATTAAACTCAACGCAGCTCTTCTCATCATCTCTACTTCACTTAGATGAGTCAAGTCCTTCGACTGGATGGATGTGGATGGTGACTAGGCCTCATCTGCTGTTAGCTGGCATAGCCTCATTTCGATGGACCAGATCAGGCCCTTCCTCTCGTCGTCAGACATGATGTACGTTGCAGACGCTCAAGGTTAACAGTCTCGCACTCTTCAGGCTTGGATCCCCCATACTCTGGTCACCTTGTCTCTTTAGTCGCTCACTGGAAACCTCCTTCGCTCTGGAAATGTGCAGTCACGCTGGCCCATGGTTCATGGATCACTGGATCAGCATTGTTCACTTCTGTAGAAGATGCCGATCACGGACTAGCCCCCAAATATCAGGTCCCAGGTTACACGACCTGCACACAGATATTGTGAGTCTGTAAAACAGTATAAATGAGTTGACAGGACAAAACCGCAGCTTTTATCATTCGTGTTGCTCAACAGAATGACAAACTCACTACACAATGCTACTCTGCTGCACCCTAGTGTCCTGTAGTACTAAACTCACTTACAAAGCAACTGGCACAAAGGCACTCATACACATGACCAATACAATATATACTGTACATATACAAATGTGACCACATTTTGTGTGTGTCGCATATCTGTAGTTCCTGCCTAACTGTGCAGTAAAAGTTAATGTCTGTCATATTTAAAAATGTTGATTTATTTGACTGGGTTTTGGTTTATTAATAAATGTCATGTAAGAATTTATTGAATTCATCTCACACTCATTGAACAAACCTATTTCATTTATCGAACGGTTAAATCTATTAAGATATCTTATCTTGCAGAGCATGGTTTTGTCCATTTGGAGCCGAGCGAACAAACTGTCATTTCCAGTCGCCGCTACCAGGACGTGGAGCTCAGCTTAGAGCTGAAGGCGTTTCCTGCCCCTACCGTGGTCTGGAGCCACAGCAACCATAACAACAATAACAGCAGCGCTAATAGCAGCGCTACCGTTAACAGCAGCGTAATCTCCAGCGCAGAAGGAATCCTGGTTTCCACCACAAGGCTTAGCAGCAGTCGGTGGGTGGAAGCTGCTTGAGAGGCTGATCAATTAGTAGATTCATTGATTAGTTAACTGATTGATTGCTGAGTAATTAATTGATTGATTGGTGTTGTTTGATTGATGATTAATTGTTGCTTATTAATGAATTGAAAAAATTATACAGTAAAGTAATTAGTATTGATAAATTGATCAAACTATTATTTTATTGAGTGGTAAATATGATGATCCCATGATTATCTAGAGTACTTTCGATAGAATTGATTGTCAGATTTGGTTGATATATGCATTGATTGTTTGATTTAGTAATGTATTGCTGATTGATAGATAGATAGATACTTTGATTGATTGATTGATTGATTGATTGATTGGCTCAGGTACATCAGCACTCTCACGCTGTTTAGCATCCAGATGAACCAGAGTGGCTTCTACACGGCAACAGTTGCCAATGACGATGAGGCCGGAGAGGTCACCTTCAGGGTGGAGGTCCTCGGTAGGTGTGGGGGTGGGCGGGGTTTGGTGCAACCGACACCTGCAGGTTGGGAGCAGGGTGAGTGGGGGATGTGGGGCTGGGGATGTGTGTGTATAATGTGTGTGTATCTGTGTGTGTGTGTGTGTAGCACCCCCTAGTGTCCTGCAGCTCACAGACATGTCATCGCTCCGTCCTTCTGTTCTCTGTATCTCTGAGGGAGCTCCACCCCCTTCTGTCAGCTGGTACAGCTGTCAATCACCACACCGGTACACACACACACACACACAGACACACACACTTACCCAGAACACAGCACCTCCAGCTGATGTGGAGTGTAACTACACCTCTTCACTTTCCTCTCTTCCTCCTCCTCTCCAGGTGTGATAATAAGGTGTTATGGCAGAAGCTCTCCTCAGGAGAAGGAGGTGTGGAGGTCCAGGAGAACATCACTCTTCAGGAGGAGACACAACTCGGACGGGTAACCAAAAGCACCATCACACCATCATTCTCTCTGAGGAACCTTGGTGCTGAGCAACTAGATAGACGTCTGTGTTGTAGAAGAACGCTCTCCTCCAGGTTTAGAACCTCGTGCCTCTGAGCTGTGGTTCTCCTCCAGGTCCACAGTCTGCTGCTCCTCCAGGACTTGGACTCCATCTCCTCAGTTCGCTGTGAAGTGCAGAACCCGGCAGGAAGACGGGCCTGGGACCTGAGGCTGCTCCACACCTGTAGGCTTAACACGTTAATATAGTCTCATTTTATCTCGTCTTAGCTCACCTTACCTCAGCTTATCTTATCTTGATCTGATCTGATCTTACTGACTGCCTCCCCTGCTTCCCTCTCTCCCTCTCCCTTTCTCCAGCTCTCTTTTCGCAGGTCATTCTTTTATCTGTTGTTGTGAGTTTGGTTCTCATCGCTGTGATCTTCCTCATCATCCTCATCCTCCTCTGGAAGAAGGTCAGGAAATATTACAACTGTATATAATGAGTAATATTACTAGTAGTAGTCGTAGTAGTATGTAGTAGTACCCGAATAGTCGTATAAGTAGTGTACTAGTACTGCTAGTAGTAGGTTCTCACTGCTGGTTCCTGGTTCCTTCCCAACTACTTCCTGTCTCCTTCCTGTTTCCTTCCTGTCTACTTCCTGTCTCTGTCCTTTCTACATCTGGTCTATCTCCTGCTTCCTTCCTGTCTCCTCCCTGTCTACTTCCTGTCTACTTGCTGCTTCATTCCTGTCTCCTTCCTATCTCCTTTCTGCCTACTTTCTGTCTATTTCCCACTTCCTCTTTCCTGTGTAGAGGCCACGTTATAAGCTTGGCTGGAGGCTGATGGACTCGGTTGGACTGGACCAGTGCAGCTTCGTTGATCCTTCAGAGCTTCATTACAGCTCGTCCTGGGAGGTTCCCCGGGACAATGTGGTGTTTGGTAAAACCCTTATCTTTACCCGTAAACCCTTGTCTTTACCCTAAAAACTTTATCTTTACCCTTAAACCCCTAACTTTACCTTTACTCCTCCAGGCTCTTCTCTCGGCTCTGGGCAGTTTGGTCGGGTTGTAGAAGCTTCAGTCTTCGGCCTGATCGACCTTCATTCAAGCACCAAGGTCATGGTGAAGATGCTCAAAGGTGCAGAAATCTGTCTGTCTGTCTTACAGTTACAGTTCAAATAGATATGATATTTTGGTATTTTATCATTTGTCCATTCTGACTGCTTGCACAATAGGAATGTGCATTGAATGACTAAAAACTATATTACAACTAAAAATATATAAAGATAAAATATATCCGACAGCTAAAAAAGCCGAAAAAAAGCACTCATTCCTCTCCAAGAACAACTGATCAATCAGACCATTGTTTCCCAATAAGATTGATCTTAGAGTTAAGTGTGTTTTATATGTGCAATCCTACTAATGTTCTTTACTTTGTAACATATTTCCAAAAACAAATTAATTTGAAATTTCATTTTTCCTTCTGGATTTCTCACACTATAAGCCAAGGTATTGGCTATGGAGTATATTGTATTTGTATAAAGTATTTTCACGTGTGCTCCAGCAGAGGGCAGCACTCGTAGGGATGAACAGACTCTGATGTCGGAGCTGAAAATTCTGTGCACATTTGAGCCTCATCTCAACATAGTCAACCTGCTGGGAGCATGCACGAGAGTGTCCACGGAGCCAGGTAACACTGCTGGGAGCGTGCACAAGAGCGTGCACATAGCCAGGTAGCACTGCAAGAGAATTAAACATTTAGCATTCTCAGCTAACTGTCTTACTGTCTGTCTGCAGGTCCTGTCTTGCTGATCACAGAGTTCTGTCATCATGGTGACCTGTGTAGCTTTCTGAAGCGTAACAGACACTTAGTGAAGACTGAAGCAGTGCACGACAAGAGGTGACGCAC